>NW_015148979.1:1793988-1809556 GCF_001465965.1 Polistes dominula | reverse complement strand
ATATTTTCTTTGTTTTTTCTTTTTTTTTTTTTTTTTCTTCTTTTCATTCTCACTCGATATATGAAACACGTGTCGATAAAAATTGAATTTATTTCCTATAGTGGGGACACCACCTTTCGTTGCTCATTTTTTCTCGTTTTTTTTTTTTTTTTTTCATTTCGTTTCGTTTCGTCTCGTTTCGAACTGCCAAACAGAATTCGAAAGTTAGATTCGAAATAAACTTTATACTTACGTGTTTGTTGGGTTAGTCGTATGCATTAAGTTGCATCGTACCTGACCTGCGTTTCTGTTGAAGTAAAAAGAGTGAAAGAGAGGATGAGAGAAAGAGAAAGAGAGGAATAGAAGAAGAAAGAGAGAGAGAGAAAGAGAGAGAGAAAAAAGAGAAAAAAGACATAACTTGAACCCTATATAAATATCTAGCGCGATGGATCGATGAGTTGAACCCATTAAAGCGTTCTCAGTATTGTTCTCGTTATGACGCACTACTAATACTACTACTACTATTACTACTACTATTACTATTACCATCAACACCCCACTACTACGATCACCACCACCACCACCACAATCATCAGCTTCATCATCACCGATGCTTTTATTATTTGGAGATTTGCAAAAAGCGATAATTTACTCTACCTTTATCTCTCACTCTCTACTACTCATCATCGGTGGGACCTGTCCGACAATGATTGCTTTAATTTTCTGCGATAACATCGTTTTCACGTTTTAATATTAATCATTTTCGGTAATTCGCGGATTATAAAGCGTAGCTTCGTAACCGAGAGAATTCCATTTTTAATGCACCAAATTCGATCTGTCTGTCGTTGTTTATTCGGAGGGTGGGGGGGGGAGGAGGAGGAAAAAAATACGGATTTTCGTATTATACGAATAATATTAAAATAACAAGAAAAATTGAAAAAGAAGAAAAGAAAAACAGAGAGAGAGAGAGAGAGAGAGAGAGAGAGAGAGAGGAATAATAAAATAAAAATATAATATTAATTTCATATATTATTTACGTACGAATAATATGTATAAAAATAATAAGAAATTAAATAATAAATATAATAATAAATAAATAAAATAAATAATAAATAATAATCATAATAATAAAATTATTATTATTTAATAATTTATAATAAAAAATAAATAATAAAAATAATAATAAAATAAAAATATAATATTAATTTCATATATTATTTACGTACGAATAATATATATATATAAAAATAATAAGAAATTAAATAATAAATATAATAATAAATAGATAAAATAAATAATAAATAATAATAATAATAAATTATTATTATTATTTAATAATTTATAATAAAAAATAAATAAGATAATAGAATAATAATCTAATAATAGAAAATATGTATATATAATAGAAAATAAATAATAAAAATAATAATAAGATAAAAATATATAATATTAATTTCATATATTATTTACATAAGAATAATAAATAAAATTAAAGGATGAAAGAAAGAAAGAGAAAGGAATAATAAAATAAAAATGTAATATTAATTTCCTATATTATTTGCAAACCTATGATTTACATCCAAACAGAATGACTGAAAACATTCAAACCATCGACTCTTACAAATCTTTATGATTTACACATTTTGTAATTTTATAATCTATCATTATTCTCAATTAACTCTTTACATATTTTATTTAATCTTTAAAACTAACATAAAATCCTCAAAGTTCGTTACATTTCTCATCATAGTTCTCAAGATAGATGAGACACCGAAAAGCCTTCTTTTTCTTTTTTTTCCTATTTCGTTAGCGATACCTTTCACGGTTGAAATAGAAAAAAATAAAAAGTAGAGGGAGAGGGGGAGGGGCAGGGNGGGGAGGGGAGGGGAGAAATTGAAGAATAGAAGGGATAAGGGTGAGGAAAGTAAAAATGTGAAATTGTGAAATATCGGATTTTCGTCTAGTCCAGCAAACAGCAACAACGGCAGCAATACAAAGCCTTCTTCGTCTCGACTATTTCCAAGTGTAAATCGACGTTTTTCCAGTCCGTTTCCACCAACCGTGTCAACCCCTCCCTCCCCCTTCTTTTTCCAATTCGTTCGATCTCTCACGCTTATTTTTCGATTCGTAGATTATTCTCTCTTTTTTTTTCTCTTTTTTTTTTATTCTCTCTATTGGTTCGTCACAATGTAAGCTGGTTTGTTCCCAAAACATCAAATTATCGATACGAAATGAAAAGAAAACAACGGCATTCGAGTAACGATAACGTTACGCAAAGCTTACGTATACTCTGTGCTTATTCTAGTCTGATTCAAATTCATGCAAATTTAGCTGGCCCGTATTAATGCCCGGTTCTATCGGATTCGACCATATCGTTTGATCATTATACCGTTCACGATATAATGCGTTAATAACGCGTGTTAAAATCATTTTTGATACAGCACATTAGTAAAATAGGTGTATGCCTAATAATAACGATCATAACTCTGACGATTGGTTGACTATACGTTTATTGCAATATAAATGGCTTGTAATAAGCGAGTATGTCTAACGTGTGTTATTATAATACGTAATAAAATAATATACAAATATTGAGAATCATTTGTATAAAGAAATATCTTTCATTTGATTCGTTGATTTTTTGTGATCTTAAATTTATTTCTAATCGAATATTTCATAGAAAAATAATTAGAATTAATTGTTAAACCCTTGAGTGTTGAAATATATGAAAATTTTTATGCATATATAATGAATTTAATTTGTTGCTATATGAATTTATATGTAAATGTAATAATACATTTTATTTGGAATATATTTATATTGATGATATAAATATATTTTTGCGATAACATTTCAATTATAAAATAAAAAAATAAATATATAAATGAAACAAAATAGAAATATTATGTGGGGGTGTGGTTTCAGACAGACAGAGAAATATATATATATAACTGAAGATGATATAATATAGTTTATTAAATTATGATGATGTGATGTCGAGCGGTATTTACATAAGTTTACACACAAAATGGCGTGATTACAAAAATACAGAATACACAAGAGTTGCAGATATAACACACAGACATATACTGAAGACTAAAGACTAACTATGAATTGATACAGACTGACTGACTAAGGACTGAAGACTAAGGACTGATACAGTCTGAAACTAACTAAGGACTGATACAGACGGACTAAGTGAAGACTGAAGACTAAGGACACTTTCTTACTTCTTTCCACATATTTATATCAGAAATGAGCTTCACCCCTTTGGAGAGGGAAGGAGATTCTAAATCTTATTGACCAATAGTATAAAGATCCACCCCATAGTCCACCGATGGGTACAGCCTATAGTTTTTGGTAGTGAAAACTATGCATAAAGAAACTTGATCTGGTACATCGGAATGTTATCTCTTTTTATGGTATATCGCATATGTTTACATAGGAATCCGAAATTCTTCAAAGGGTTCCGACACTGCACAAACGGTTTTTATTGCACCAATATTTCCCGATAATTCTTATGTTTGTTTATGGTTTTTTATGGCCCTCCTAAACTTTCTGAACTTTTAGTTTATGAATAGAGTTTTTCTTTCTATATATGAATACTAGTTTTTTTTTCTCCACAATTAATATATTTATATAAGCTTGTTAAATTCAGATGACGAGTCTCATTCGTCAAATGTATCCAAAGGGTTAAAATAATATTTTATAATAAAGTATGTATGTATATATGTATATTGTATAATAGGAATATTCGACAAATAATATTATTTTATATCGAGAAATCTTTACATTTTTTAAAAATAATTTATTATCGAAAAATAGTTTATAAGTTGTACAAACTTTTTTCCAATGATCATTTTTTTGTTATTCATTTAACTCTAAATATTTGATTTCGTTTCTAGTTAAACGGTTGAAGTTAAAGTTAAAGTTTTCAATGATTTTTTTTTTTTTTTTTTTAATATATGTATAATTATTTGTTAAATATTAATTCAACTCTTATTTATCGATAAATAATATTGCAAATATTCTTATTAAAATGGGTCTAATTCGTATAAAAAATAAAAACCATATCGATAAATCATTTTCAAACAAGTATTCAATGAATTTTAACGTTTGAGGAAAAATATTCGAAAACAGGAGCTTTCAAATAAAAAAAAAATAAAAATATATATTTATCAAACGATAGAGACAAAAAAAGAAATCAAAAACTGACGATTGAATTGAATTTTATCGTTTTCGTGAGAAAATTTCTTTACGAATTCGTCGTTTTATAGAAAACCTAACACCTCATGTGCGTCCACGTACACATAAATTTTGTCTCCCATATTCTATAAAGAAAAATACGTCGAAAGAATAGACCTAACAAAAAATTTTTTATTTTTATTTCTTTTTTCATGCGTGAAAATCGACAAACTTTGTTTCCTCTTTGATCATAGCTCTCTCCCAATCGCATATTTCAATTCTAAATCATCGTTCGTGCGTGTTACTTTTGCTCGCAATGGAAAGAATACAAGATAACGAAAAAAAAAAAAATAAAAAACGAATTGAAATTCGTAATACATATCGTCGAATATTTTCATACTTTTTCATACATATATTCTAGGGGTGCCCCACCACACATTGCTGTGGCTCACATTCAGTCCGATACACACGTCTTTAAAGACAACGAATTACTTTATACCGCCATCTGTTAGAATCTTATCGAACTAACAGAGATAATCATGACTCTTTGTTAATAAAATAATATTGCGATTATAAATTGAAATATAAACTATCCTATCTTTCAAGTTGGATGAAACTGCACACAGTGTGCAAAAATTTATTAAAATCGGTTCAGTAGTTTAGGAGTACATTGCGCACAAACAACGTGACACATAATTTATATATATATATATATTAAGATAATAGTCGATCATTATCACAATCAGATTACAAGAAAATAATTAAATCATCTCGTAATCGTTTAATAATATTCAACTAATGCCAACAATAACGTTGAAAGTATAATTTTCTTGCATAATGCAAATGAAACGAGAAAAAATGTGTTAAACAATTAATTTATATCTCGTTAAATGATCATTTTGTTTCTATTTTATTTGTAAAACGTACATGTTCAAGTATTGAATAAAGAATTATTTCTTTTAATTTATTTGACTATTTTACATTAATTGATAAATATCTTATCGTATGAAAGAAGAAAATAAACGTTTAATGATTCGTAATTGTAAATAATTTCATTGATAATAATATTAAACAAATAAATCTAATAACAAATTAAATAGATAAAGATAAAAGTGCATCATCGGTTGTTCGTACATTCATTCAGTCTCTTTATTAACGGTATTATGTCATTCTTCGTTTTCAACGTGTCATGGAATTTCACTATAACGAACCTTGCACCGACATTTCGCGATGCAATTACTCCGTCTTCATTACGATAATTGATTGGAAAAGTTAATGGTTATGTCAGTTTTAGAAATGTTCAAACTTGTATTTTAACTTGCACGATGATAATAAACATTCTTTCTTTTGGCAAACAATTAATAAAGTTAATAGTCAATTTTAGATTATTTTCAACATGTACGAAATAATTATATTTCTTTAATATATAAAATATTTTCAATAATATAATCATTGACCGAGTTTTTGAGTAAATGAGAAACGTGATACGATGTAAATTCACTTTTCTTTTTTGTTTTACAAAGTGACGAAATAAAAACAACAACAAAAAAAAAAACAAAAATCCGTGAAACTGAAAATCACGAAAAGGGCGGTATGGGGGGGGGGAGGAAGAAAAGGAAACATAAAGAAGAGATAGAGAAAGTTACGGAATTGAATTTTCTATCTCGTAAAGTTGAGCTTCCCTAAATAAACGGTGCACTCTGAAAGCCCGTTTTAATAGTGTAACAGATTTGCATTTTTATTCTCAAAGAAGAGAAGTACTACTATCACCTTTTATCTCTTATTGCTTACCTCTTCTTTTATTATTATTATTATTTTTTTTTTTTTTTTTTTTAATCATAAAAATCCGTAAACTGAATAAAGAGTTTATATCCATTCGTTTACTTACTTCTATTTCATTATCATTACTAATTATCATTCTATAGAATTCATTTTGTTTTCTTAGTTTATTTTTTTTTTTTTTTTTTTTACAAATGAGACCATGTAAAAATGTTTAACTACTCGGATGATATACATATACATTTCATTTGCATATATATATAATATATATATATAAACTCGTTTAAATAAAACAAATATACACACTTATATTGCAAATACTAAACCATCAAGATAAAATTCTACGTTTATTTACATTAAACATTTTAATACGTTCCATATTTCGTAACAAATTATTCTACTTTTCGTTTTATTTAACTTTGTTCGTTAAAACTTAAATTTCGCGTATACTTTTTAAAAATATCAAATACATTATTTGCCTATATATATCACACAGATACTGTTTACATTTTATTCTTTATAATTGCAATCAAATGTAATCCAATTTTCTTACTTTACTTACTTACACTAATATTACGTGTTCCTATTTTTCTTTTAAATATCCAGATATTTAAACGTTATTTATATAGAGATATTATAACATAGTAAATAGTTAATCATGCCTTTTTTGCTACATTTAAGAGAAAGAGAAAGATAGAGAGAGGGAGAGAGAGAGAGAGAGAGATGAATAACTTCAAGAAGGACGAATAATCGAGGATGCACTTACTTAAACGAATGGGCGTATTCGATATCGAGACTTGTGGGATACTAGTTACAACCGAGTGAAAAGTTTGGTTTCATCGAAGGGGAAGTTTCGTCTACTTAACGTTGAAAGCCACTACCATCATCGCCATCATATGCCATTAACGCATAGCTCGTGTATTAACCGCAAATACGTACAACGTATATAGCAACGTTCTGACTTTCTCAGAAGTAGGTAGGTGGCTGTTGCAAAGACTCCATGAGTGTTTGTATAAATGTTAAGAGGAAAGGAGAGAGAGAGAGAGAGAGAGAGAGGAGAGTAGGAGACTTTACTTCAAATTAGACGTTCTTGGTTTAACTAAACTCGCAATATGTTTCATAGTAAAGTCAGTACCAAAATTCAGATTAAATTTGATTATAATTTTAAATATAATAACTTATCCCTCTTGATATATTTACACTCTTATTATTTATTTTTATAACTTAAAATCAATCGTTATTGTGTCTTTTGTTCTTTTTTTTTTCTTTTATTATTTCAGAATTTATATATAACGTATTTTAAAATAAAAATATATCGTTTCGTTTAATTATATAACTATATATATATATATATATATATAGGGTCAGATTCATCAAGTCTTGTCACTTAAATAGCTCCGAAAGTATGATAGTAGCAGAAAAGTCGATTATAAGAAAATTGCATGAAAAATTCAGGACTACAATATGACGTTAGTGTCCTTTAGCTAGGTTGAGTCATATTTGAGATTTATTGGTCAACTTTGTTTCTTTAGATACAATGTTATATTTCAATGCTTATTTTCGGATAGCGGCTGACAAGACAAATCCAATGATGTATAACATTAATATTTTTAAAGGTTAACTAAAGTTAAAACTGATGAACAAGCCGATCACAATAAACTTTTCCGCGTCATGGTCAGGTTGTGATCGTTTCAGGGTTGCGTCAAGGTGGCATCAACCTTTAGGTATTTTGACAACGGACGGAACAGTTATTTTTCAAATAGTTTTTAATGGTCATTGTCAGGTTTTGTATTTAATGTTGCATATTATTGGTTTCGTCTTGACAGACGCTATCTGAAAATAAGTATTAAAATATAACATTGTATTTAAAAAAACAAAGTTGGCCAATAAATCTTAAAGATGATTCAACCTAGCAAAAAAATAATAATGTCATATTGTAGTTCTAAATTTTCTATGCAACTTTTTTCAGATACACTTTTCTGCTACTATCATACTTTCGGAGCTATTTAGGTGGAAGAGCTAATGAATCACTGTGTATATATATATATATACTGTGCCCCGCCACGCGTTGCTGTGACTTTACATAAAACGTTTGTACTTTTAACATGGCGTCATTTATTGGATACTTACTCAATCCAGTCAACGAATTACCTTATACCGCCATCTGTTAGAATCTTATCGAACTAACAGAAATAATCATGATTCTTTGTTAATAAACAAATAATTTGCAATAAAATAATATTGCGATTATAAATTGAGATATAAACTATCCTATCTTTCAAGTTGTATAAAACTGCACATAGTGTGCAAAATTTTATTAAAATCGGTTCAGTAGTTTAGGAGTCCATTGCGGACAAACAACGTAACACGTAATTTATATACATTAAGAAAATATATATGCTTGAAGTGAAATAGTTGTCTTCTGTAATATTTCCTAATACATTTTAAATACACTTTTGATTTAAATGAATTTGTTTAGATATTCAGATTTGAACGAATCATTTTGATTATAAGACTATCCCAACAAAAAGTAATCTATCTTAATGTTTTTTGACCATAATTTCTTGAATTCATAATAATCCAGTTGAATACTCTTCGTTGGAAGATTCTGTATAATACATAGATACATCTAGAAATTTATTCAACATTACAAGTATTCATTTCTGTCGACATTTCAACATTTGAACATATATACGTAAGTTACTTTCTTAATGAAATATGTGAATTATGGAAGCTATTAATTATCAAGTAAAGGAAATATCGTATAAACTTATATACATAAATGAGAAAATACTTCCCTTTTGAATAAGAATCTTTGAAAATTGTAACTTTAAGTTGTACAGTGTTATAAATCATTCAACAGGAATAAACAAAAAAAATATTCTCCAATATTTCGAATTATTTCGAAAGATACTTATTTTTTTTTTTACTACCATATATTTATTAGTTATAAACTTTTGCGATACACGAACAATTTGAGATATATCCTTTAAGTGTATAAATTTCAAAAGTTTAGATAGATTCTTTTCGTGATAAATTTTTAATAGTAAATTTATAATCATAAAAACCGAACATATATTAATCTATGCTTATGACAAATGTTCGTTATCTTATCTCATCAAAAAGTGATTTATATAATCGAACGTATTTTTTTTTTTTTTTTTTAAAGAATATATATTATAATAATTAAATTAAATATAAAAAGATATAATGACAAAGTTTTTCCAATGATCTTATAAGTGCTGATTCTTGGTACCTCGATCAATCAGAATGCTTTTAGGGTTAATGAAAGTATCCTTTCATCGAGCCTAAAATTAAAATTGTTTTTTTTCCTCTCTCTCTCTCTCTCTCTCTCATATATATGTATATATATATATANTATATATATATATATATATATATATATAGCTTCAGTTACATTTTATCGTTCGAAAATTTCCAAATTTTTCGATAAAAAAGCATTGTTTCTTCTATAATAAATGGAATTGTTACTCAAATAACGACACGATACGACACTACTAAAAGATAAATCGTTTTTATCTTTTGCCAGTTTGAAAATACACACAGTACAACGGGTTTATCTTTAAATCTAGGATAAAAAATGATTCTCTTTTTTAGTCGAGTCGTCATTTGTAATAATAATCGAATCGTACTCGAATATATGAAACGGAGAGAATAAAAAAATAATTAATTGAACACGCGAAGCTAAATCTGTTTGAATGATTCTTTCTTTTATTTATCTTTTTTTCTTTTCTTCTTTTCTTTTTTTTTTCATTGAATTCGTTTATTTTTTTTCTATATACTATTTCTTTTTTGTCTATCTTTTATTTTTATTTTTATTTTCTTGTACTTTTGATACCTGCTTAATCGAATATCAAATTTCTTTCAATGAAAGAATTATCTCTCTCTATGCTCGAACATTATTTCAGTTCAATAAACGTTTTAATGTTCGTTGTTAAAACTATTTCTTTTCCTATTATCAATTACTACTTTATTATGATCTTATACAGATAGATACAATATTATTTATTTTCGTTGTGTTATTATTATTATTATTATTATTATTATTATTATCGTTCATTGATTTTCAAGTTTAATACTTTGATTTTATAATCATTGTTTTTAATCTGTTCTCGATCAATACTGTGATTTAACTTTTTCTAATTTTCATTATCTCAGATGTTTAAGTAGGTATATAACATATTAGTTATATAAATGTTTAATTAAAACCCTTTTTCAATGAATTTATTCGACCATGAGTATTATTGAAAGAAATGTTACGTTAATGATGAGAACTGGTTGATAAAATCGCACGAAAATTCATTGAATATTTTTCGTTTATTTTATATTTGCAATTTTTTAATCTACATAAGTAGTGAACTGTGATTAAACGATACGAGATGGTAGTATAATAAATGGAAAATCTCGTAAAAAGAGAAAAATCAGATATAGATCATAATTTTCTTGAGATACTAAGAAACAGGATGATCTTACAAGATTAGAATTCTTTCATTCATATTTCATAATAATTTGTAGTTGTTAATTACGATAAAAGTAACTAGATAATTAATTAGATAGATTGATAGATAGAAAAAAAAAAGTAAATTATTTATTATCTTATTGTTTAAAATTATCTTCGCAAACTGTTCTATTTATCATCTTTGACCTTACGTTGATTGTAAATATTTTATAATATCAACCGATCGAACGTTAAGCTCTGAAACTCATACCCACATACTTAACGTATCCATCAAACTCATACAGAGTAAGAGGAGTTATCGAACGTGAGAAATTCAATGAGCTTAAATTCTAGCTAAACTTAACCGGTGAGAAAATAATCCCTTATTGGTTATTTCAAAATAAATGAATACGACATCAGACTTCTTTTTTATCGTTTGTCCATTGGATTAGTCGTTAATTATAACATAGTACATTATTTTCTTAATGAAAAAATAATCAAGTTTAACGTGACTTACCAATAATTAAAAGCAAATCGTTAAATTATGATCGATTAATATAAAAGTATCGAATTGTATGAAGCCTATTATTATTCAATAGTCTAAAATGTATTCTTGTTCTAAAACCGTTTAGAACACAACGAAATGAAAAAAAAAAAAAAAAAAAAGAAGAAGAAAGAAGAAGATGAATAATTAAAAGGAAACTTAAACAAGGACTTCCTCTCCCCATTTTGATGGTTCAAACGTTTAAACTATTTTTATAAACATTATNAGTTTAACGTGACTTACCAATAATTAAAAGCAAATCGTTAAATTATGATCGATTAATATAAAAGTATCGAATTGTATGAAGCCTATTATTATTCAGTTGTCTAAAATGTATACTTGTTCTAAAACCGTTTAGAACACAACGAAATTAAAAAAAAAAAAAAAAATAGAAGAAGAAGATGAATAATTAAAAGGAAACTTAAACAAGGACTTCCTCTCCCCATTTTGATGGTTCAAACGTTTAAACTATTTTTATAAACATTATGAAGAAAGAATAAATAAAAGAACAAATTTAATAATCGTGGAACTGAAGTTAAGGGTAAAATAACATAACGTATTATATATATATGAATGTGTTAACTGAGAATCATGACTCTTTGTTAATAAACAAATAATTCGCAATAAATTGAGATATAAAGTATCCTATCTTTCAAGTTGAATGAAACTGCACACAGTGTGTAAAATTTTATTAAAATCGGTTTAAGTAGTTTAGGAGTACATTGTGCGCACAAACAACGTGACACATAATTTATGTATATTAAGAAGATATTATTATTATTATTAAAAATTTATTATAATATTATTAATTATATATAAAATTTATCTATAAAACGATATATAAACATATAAAAAAAGAAAAAAGAAAACAGAAAATATAATATATAAACAATATAAAAATTATATACAAAATGCAAGAGCGTAACGTTTATCTATTTGTAAAAAAAAAGAAAGGTGAGGTGAGGGAGGGGTAGAATAAATAATGCGTTAGAAAGAAATTATAGGATTGTAATTACGAGCTCGTGTTCAAAGTAAACCGAGTTGGTTAGAAATTAGTTAGTTTAACTTAGTGGTCTAAGGGACATTTCTTTCACGTTTCATTAATCTGATTCTTTCTCGTTCTCTAGGTAAAGGTTGGACCTTTCCTAGTATTTGCTCTAATTTAGAAAGTTGTTTCGTCGTCGAAAGCGCTTAGTTGTTGTATTTGGATCAGGATAGACGACGGTTTCTGGTTGCGACGGCTACGACACAAGTGCAAAATAAAGAGAAAGAGAGAGAGATAGATAGAGGGAGATAGATATAGATAGAGGGAATAAGGGATAGGGAAAACTAGAACGTCCTATGGGAATGCATTTGATACCCTGGCATCGCCACAGGGCTGGTTAACTGTCCATTCGATATACCATTTGTCTGATAAAAGAACAAACATTTCGCTTTGTCATTATTCATACAGTTTCACTCGGGACGATCGTGTTCGATTTTAACGATCGCATTTCGTTATGTTCGTTCGTTATGTTCGTACGTTTGTTCGTTCGTTCGTTCGTTCGTTTGGTTGAATTCTAACGCACCAACTTCTTTGGGATTAAAATTACATTATCCTTTGTGCAAAAGGAAAATTATTATTACAAATCTGACAAAAAATAAATTTTGCATTTATATTGAACGAATTTATTGTATTAGAATTTTTTGAACGTTTTTTTCTTTTTTTTTTTTATATTTCTCATTATTTTTATATATCATGATATACCTTTTTTTGTTCCTTTTTTTCTTTCAATTTGAATTTCAAAATGTATGAAATAATTTTTCTGCATTTCCATTATATTTATTCTCACACATTTTTATATTATTACAAACAAATATTGCCAATTTTTTTGTTACTTTATACGTCATATTATCATTTATTGTTAAGTCCGATTAATATATTATCACAGTTATGTGATACTAAATTTATTCTATCTGGAAAATACAAATAAATTTCTTTTCTGGATTAAATGTAAGACAAATCATCAACGTTAATTTGTAGATATTTTGAATTTGCTATTTCTCTAACGTGTTGAAATAACTATATATTATATATAATTATTTATTTTAATTATTTAAAGAGAAGATTAATATTTTTTCTTTTCACGAAAAATCCTTCTCTTTGCTAATTAGTAAAAGTATCTCGTTAGTTAAAAGTTTTCTATCAAACGTTGTTTGTGTTTTCCCTTATTGAATGTAAAAAAAAAAAAAAACACAAAAACAAAAAATAGTAACATTTTCTGAGTGAAAGCCATTTTTCGTATACACCTACGGTGAATAACATTTTCTAACAATATATACTGCTTTTGCAGTTTCCTTCGAATTATTATTTCATTCAAAATTTGTAGTTTTACAAGGACGAAGTACTTTATAATGATCTCTTGTCAACGCGTCGCGTAACAAGCGAAGTATACTTTGTAATGATCTCTCGTCAACACTCCCGCGTAAAAAAGTAGTTTTGCAAACGAGGAAGAGTGGAATTTGTAACCGTTTATTTTATAAAAGTACAGTTTTCAAACACTGTGCTTCTGAATCAAAATATTATTATAATAGACGATTATATATCTCTGAAATAACATGAAATATCGACTTAAAGTATCAACCTTGTTCCTTACATTCTTATATCTTCTTTTTTATTTATATTTATATTTTTATTTTATATCTAAATGGACTGGATTGTAATGATGATAATAATAATAGTATCAAACGATTTCAATAAATTTATAAATTAAATATTGAAAAAATTATCACATTATCAAAAGAAACGATTACGAGAATATAAGTTTAATTATTGCATTTAAAAGGATATTGAATTTTTATTTAAAAATAACATAGCTATTTGTAAAATGAAATAATTACATGTATGCGACTGTAACAATTCAAACGGTCGAGTAAATATTTGAAACATAATAGTTATGAAGCATTGTTCGTATGCATTTTCATATATATGTATATATCTACGCGTAATATGAATATTACATATATATACAATTCTACGAAATGTATGTTTAACATACCAAATAATTATTGAAAAAAATTTCTATAACAAATATCTACCATAAATTTATCATATAAATCTTTAAAATAAATACGAAAAATCCTATATAGTTTCATGCTCATTGTCAAGTAGTTTAACTTAAAAATTGATTTAGACTGAAAATTTCTGTCATATAATGTGTCTGAATTTATAGGAAAAAAAAAGAAAATAAAAAAAATAAAAAATATCGAATAAGTTTACGCATATACTGGTGGAAAAAAGATAGATTTGCGTGAAGTTTCACGAAGTGTTACCATTTGTGCTTTGTATAAAAGAAGATTTTCTAGAGCGTGTAGAGGTTTTATATATATATACACATGTAGGACGTTGAATTTTCACCGACCGTTTCGTACGTCGTCTTCGTCTTCGTCGTCGTTTTCTCTGATCTATGCAAATGATATATTTTCCTTTTGAGAACGTACGCTTGATGTTTCTTCCAAAGCCGTGTTTGAATATATCATATACTTCATATACTTATACGTATTCTCTTGACTAGGTTGCGCATCTTACAAACCACCCTTCTCTTTCATGTCATCGTCGAAAGATGGGAGAGGGGGAGGAAGGACAGGCGGCAGGGCAAAGAAAAAAAATGATAAATTAAAAAAAAAAAAAGGATTATTTCACGTATTATAATAAAGAATTTAATCGTTTCACATAAAGCACACTTGCACATATTTGGTTTGTTCGGCTTTTGAAGTGAAAACTTCTTTAGAATGGAAGTGATCTGAAAAGTAAATAAACGCGGTCGGTCAGGAAACGGAGCTATGAAACGGAGCTATGAAACGGCTGCTATACTAAATAATAAGAGACAAACATATAGGATTGAGCAAGCGAGAGAATGAGACGGAATATAGCTATACAGTTTTTCCTATTCTCGGTCTCCTCTTTATGATAATTACTATGCTTCGTAGTTATCACTCCTGGTTGTATATGTGTGTGTATCAGTGTGCGACTGCATACTACAATGCGTGGACACGTATTCTTTCGATACTCGAAATGTTTGTAGGTAGGAGCGATAGAAAGGTAGAAGAATAAACAGAGATAAACACGTAGGTATGCGACAAAATAAGGTAACTAAACAAGTTTAAGGTCCAAACGAATCGACGGTCGACATAAGCAAAGAAGGTGCGTGGTATGTTTTTTTTACCAAACGTGTCATTTCTTTTCTATTTAAAAATGTTTCTATTTTATTGAAAAATTATTATTCAATTATTTATTTCGTAAATATTATTCTTTTATTAATGATTAGGAGATATATAGATTAAAATAATTCTATTGTCTGCAAAAGTTTACAAAAAAAAAAAAAAATTGATTATAAGATACATGAGAGAAAAAGAATTAGACAACATTGTAGAATACTTTTTTTATAAATATCCAAAGACATGTTTTTTAATTAAAATGTTTGCGTATTGAGGAAATTTATACTAATTCTTCAATAAAATAGAAAAGTTTGTAAATACAAGAAACTCAATTACGAAGCTTTTTAACGAGGCTTGTTTACGAGACTCTTCTACGAGGCCTAATTAAACACACCCTACGGACTTATCGGAAAGACCCTACGGAC
>NW_015148979.1:1779983-1793933 GCF_001465965.1 Polistes dominula | reverse complement strand
GGAAAAAACCTCACTACTTTTCGGAAAAAACCTCACTTTTTTTTTGTAAGTACAAGCATGTAATAAAAATAATAGACGTTTTTGAAGTGAAAACTTCTTTAGAATCAGGGTCATTTGAAAATCGTGAAACGGAACAACGTGAACCGGAAGAAACCGTGAAACCGATGAAACAAAAATAATTAATTAATTAATAAAATTCAATACATAATTTAATTCTGTATTATTTAGTTAAATAATTAATAAAATTCAGTGTCACAATATGTTTGTCTACTAATAATTCCAAAACTATACTCAACTTATTTTAATGTTTACTTTTGTTTCACGAGATTTTGTCCAACTTAGCACATAGCACAATTTTTATCTATTTTTATGTATTTTTTTATTACTAATTTAAAAATTTTTATTCAGAGTTATGTTATTTAGGTTTTGTAAGGTTCTTTCAATAGATGGCGCTGTATTACAATTCAATTATTTAGAAGCTTGGTTTTCTTTGAAGGTTTTACTTCTACTCTGTGTGATCTGCATACATCTTTTTTTTTTAATCGTAACTGCATTAACGTAATCACTAGTTTAATTCTTCCTATTCTTCTTGACACAAAACCTCGATGTATAACGCGATCCGTAATAATATTGATTTTCTCTCGCAATTCGTATGATAACTTAACGTATATTCAATTTACATATTATATCGTTTATGGGTGTAATTATTTATCAATGTGTTTATTGGTAGATATAAGTATAATATACTATCAATACGGATACAGGATAATTATTCAAACTGCGTAGCAAAAAGTGGATTAAACGATACAATAATAATTATATATTTATCTAATACAATTGAAATAAAAAAAGATTAATCGATAGACAAATTGAAATTATTCTCTTTGAATGATAACAAATAGGATTTACGAATTAAATAATATGTATACATATATAGTTTGTTAATATTTAAAACCAGTAAGTATAAAACTAATATTTTCATTCGTATGATAAACTATCATATTTAAACGTTTCCCATTTGTTAATATGCGTGTGTATTTGTGTAACTATTTAAATGGAATGTTTATTTGATGTAATATAGAATAATTAGAAGAAACAAAATATTCGTCATATTATAAAAGACTATTTATTGAAATAATACGATAAAAAAAATATAATATATTACTAGATGTAATGCAATGAAAAAATAATACAGAATAAAATGAAATAAATGTGAGATCATAAGATTGCAATGATCTAAAGTAAATCGTTTCACCATTGAAGAGTTGAAAGTATCCATTTTTAGAAACAAAAAAAAAGGATTTTCTACGAATAGGAGTAAATATAGTATTCGATAAAAGACGGTTCTTTCATCGTGATGGCGCATATATACCAATAAGTCGACAATTTATGATAGTACTGCTCGTATTTGTGTTTCCTTCTCTCTCTCTCTTTCTCTCTTTCTATCTTATACATTCTCGTATTCGTTCTTATTCCCGTTCGATAATTCTTCGATCACGGAAACCACGATATTCGAAAGTTTCCGTGAGTCCCCGGAGCCGTGAGCGAAAAATAGTTTTCAAACTATGAAGCGTAAAGTTCTTCCGTAAAGTTTCGAGTTCTCCGGATGATTGCACGTATACGAGAAACATGGGACGACAAACACGTCTAGTACTTCTTGGAAGGTTTATTTATCATTTTTTCATATGAATGAGACAAAATTAACAATAGAGAAATATTTTCTATTTGATTCAACAATACAACTAATCGTTTAAATTTGACAATGAATTTAATTACCTAAGATGTGGATAAGAATTTAACCGATTAATATAAAATTCAACATTGTTAAAATTGAAATTAAATAAACAATTCAAATATTATTACATTATATCCTAATGCTAATGATCGTGCAACTAATATTTTATTTTATTCATTTTTTTATTTTATAAATCATCCTAGAATATAATTAGATAAGTTCATTTAATATTATTTTACAGATATATATATTTAAGGGTTTATTTTTTTTTTTTTCAAAAGAATATACACATGTATTAACATTTGTTATTGTTTTGATAAAAAAAAGGAATATTATACAAAAAGATGTAACAACAAGTTTCGTAACAAAACAAAATAACAAATAATAGTAACTGGAACGAAATTCGTTAACACGTATAACCGACAAATTCGTTGTACGTACGGAAAGAAATCTTCCGCCTCCACCCTTCTCCCCCTCCCTCAAACGCGGTTAAAGATAGCAAGATCCGCAAAACATTTTCGTTTCACACCTGCAAATGACACGCTGACGATATTTCTTCGGCTATACGTGCGATAGTGCATCCTACGCGGAAAACTATAGTCAACGTTAACTTTAAGATGCTTACTAGAACGCGCGGACCTTTTGTTAGCGTTCTGAAATACGAAGCTTTTGGGGTAAGCCACTATCTCGGATTTGTTCAAACAACCGGTAACATTGTCTCCAATTGTTAAATAAAAAGTCTAAATTGGTAGAACAATTGAAATTCATTCCATTTATTTATTTATTTATTTATTTATTTATATATATTTATATACGTTATCGTGAAAGACCGAAATTGGGGAATGTCAAGATTCATATGATGAAATGCCAGAACGTACCAAATACATCGATGCGAATATTTGTGCTTTATTCGGACATATTGATATTTCGGACATATATCAAGTAATTATATGAATCTTGAGTATTTACCCAATTGCGGTCAATATCTAGAAAATATAATATCTATATATATATATATATAATTATATATGAAATATATAGGTTTTTCAGGTCAAGATAACAATTTTTTAATTCAAATGTCTTCATATACAATCATATTTAGAACAATATTTATGGAATTAAATTCAGAAAATAATAATCTTTAAAAATAAAGAAATTTTATTTAAAAAATGCGTTGCATTTACGTCCGCTACACCACTGTCAGTATTTTGGGAATTTAATAAAACAAAATTAGAAAAAGACATATTCATAAAAAAGACATATTTATACGTTGTCAACCAATGGGCTTGTACCAATGATAATTATTTATCATTATCATTGATATTTATTTCTTATATTTAATCTAATTTTAGATTATTTTAATTATTTTATAAATATAATTTATATTAACAAATGTATACTTATATTATTTATATTATATTATATTTATATTATTTTTTAATATAGTTATTAATATTAATATATATTTTAATTATTTATAATCTTATATATATGTGTATATAATATCTTCTTAACATATATAAATTACGTGTCACGTTGTTTGTCCGCAATGGACTCCTAAACTACAGAACCGATTTAAATAAAATTTTGTACACTGTATGCAGTTTTATACAACTTGAAAGATAGGATAGTTTATATCTCAATTTATAATCGCAATATTATTCTATTAATCGCGAATTATTTGTTTATTAACAAAGAGTCATGATTATCTCTGTTAGTTCGATAAGATTCTAACAGATGGTGGTATAAGGTAATTTGTTGACTTAAAGACGTGTGTATCGGACTAATTGTGAGCCACAGCAACGCGTGGCGGGGCACCCCTAGTATAATATATGTTTTATAGATATTTTTTATATAAATGAGTATTATTATATAACCCACTTCAAGGTCAAAGGTTTGTTCAAATCCAAATAAATATAAATTAATAAACTATTAATATTTAAATGTATAAATATTTATTAAAAATATGTTTTTAGAAAATGTTTGTTTGTAGCTTTTAATAAAACACGGAATATAACTAAAATGCAACGAATTTTCGCATACTCAATACCTTCGAGGAATCCCTTAGCACCTGTTCGTACCTTAGTCTGCACGACGAGGTCTGCTTTTCGAAGGACGCGCGTAAGTGCTCAGGCGTAACTGCAACAAGTGGGTACCCGTAGAAACATGAACTTTTTATCGAAGCATCAAAGAAGAATGTCGAGCGATTATATGATCTTTTATAATATACAGGGTGAGAAAAGAATTAAAAGGGAGTTCAGTATTAATAGAAGATAAGTTATAGGAAATGTTAACTTTTATCAAGTTCTTTTTTTATGATTTTTAAAAAGAATCATTTTTTCAAATTACGAACATTATTTTAATATTTCGCGTAAACAATAAAATTCTTTATATTTCGAATAAACAATAATAAATCAATATATCATTTTATCAAATCATTTATTTCGTATAATTAATTTTTTTTAAATAAATAATAATATAATATTGAAAATAGATACAATAGATTGTAATTTCATGATCCTCACCATTTCTCAATTTTAATTTCAAATAATTTTTAAGTATATTTTGAAGATTACATTTGCGCGCATTTTTCGAATCACCTTAACATGTATAAACATCGTTTTAAACAATTTAAATTAACGATAAAGAGTAACTCTACTATTTTTTAAGAATACTATTAAAATTTCAATAGTCACATTTGTCATTATTGATTAAAAATATATAAATAATTTTCATTAATTTTAAACATGTTTTTTTTTTTTTCGGAAAAGAAAAAAAAACATTTTGTAATGGTATAGAAATAAGAACGCAGCTGGTTACACGGAATAATTAATCTGCTGTGTTAGACGTCAAGCGAGAACGTATGTAATATTTAAATAGATGTATATATATATATATAAAGGTTCATCCTACAGGTTCATATAATAGCTATATGCATATATAAAGACACACGTGAATGTATATCAGTAGTAGTAGAATAGTATCGTTGCTTTGATCAAGAATATCGCGTTACTTTATTTGGCAGTTATAAACTGTACATTTCCAGTGTATATCCTGGATTTTCATTGTTATACGATATCCAACCATGAAGTTATTGCATTTATCAACTCGTTATACATTTTTTTTTTTCAAAATTTCGATGAAATAATTTATATATACTCTTTATAATAGACAATTTTATCAAATGTAGTTAAAATATATGAACGCATATCACCAAATTTAATTTACACAAGTTTGCGGGTCAAAAAAATAAAATTTCAAGAATAGTATTTTTTTTTTTTTTATCAAGATTGCTGATAAGAAAAGACAAAAATTAGGATTTAATTAAACATAAATAACAATAAATAAATGAAAGGGTAAAAAAGGTGAATTCTAACTGAGATTTTTTAGAAGGTACGTAAGTTTTAATTATTTTATTTTTTAATTAATAATTATTATTATCGAGAAAACAATGAAAAAATTTTTCTTCTTATTTATTATTACAAATATTCTAGTGTTATATTTATTAATTTATTATTTGTACATATTTTCTATGCATTTATCATAAAAAAATATGCATTTGATGTAACATAATTAACTGAAAGATATAAACTACCGTCCAAGAAGTATTCTATATATCCATATATACTATCTAATAATAAAAATGTTGAAAAGCATCAATTTAACCTATACTAAACTGATTTTCAAAACGTATAACTTACCAAACTTAGAAACCAATACGATATTCTATAGAAAGGATACACTGCTGCCCTTTTCCCTACTTGAAATTCATATTTTATTCATATGAAAATACAAGATTAACTGTTTCATCCTCTTCTCAATACATTTACACATTCAAACAAGAATTTTGATAGGGTTCTTGTTAAGCAATCTCAACTACCAAGATAACGTTGTCTAGAATTTGACCGTTAAGATCACAATAACCGTCTCGAATTATATAGAGCGTACTGAATAGGAAAGGAAGAAGATATTTACGTATGTGTATCATATACAGACACACAGATACATAGTTACGTATGTGTATATGTACATAAGTATGACTTGGCTAACGATACTTCTCTTGTTTCCTCGTTACCGTTATCTTCCTGTAATTCTAATGGTCCATTGCACTCTCTTTCTCTATTTTCCGTTTCTTTTTCTTAATATTGTAATTTAAATCGATTCATTAAGATGTGATCATTTATTTTCGAATGATATATGAAAAAAAGATAAAAATGATAATATCACATTATACCTCAATTTATTATCATACGAAGTAGGCATATGTATTTAGGATGTATAAACATGTAAATATGTGTTTTGTGTGACCTTTGAATGCGATCAATGTGCATCTCTGTGATCAATTAAGAACGAAGCTCGATGACAACTTCGATCAATACGATAGATACATCAAATTTACAGTTCGTTACGAGAATCGATTGTAATTTGACCGTATATTATTAATGTTTCATCGACTTACGTGTCATTTCTAGAAAGTGTCGTTTAAATTTATGTACATGTAATATTTACACACATTTATATCACAAGATCCAATACATATTTCAAATCTTATATACAGCTAATCCTCCTATAATACTGCTTCACTATAGCATGATTCATAAATTGCGACAAATCTTTGTACAACTATTTCTATTTCTATAGAACTGGATACCAGGAATTTTTGCTTAACATAATTACAATACTGATATTATTTACATTAGTTAGAAATAATGAACTCTGAGTTTCATATAACATTGTATTTTTTACGAATCTATTTACAATGTTATACAATGGTTATCTATACATATATATGTATATCCATCGAACAATCACATCTATATTGTCTAATTTATTTCTTCGTTAATAATTTATTTAAAAAAATTGGAATATGATTTCCTTTAACGGTTGCTGTATATAATATTTTTTATTTAACGTAGCTTTGAAAAAAAAAAAAAAAAACAAATTAAAAAAATGAAAGAAAACGTATCGAATGTATGTACTAACTTCTCTCTCTTTTTCTTTCTCTTTCTCTTTCTCTTTCTTTATCATACAGGGTAGAAATAAAAAAAAAAAAGAAGAACGCGAATGACGTCGCGAGTTCCTAATTAACTGGCAAAGGTACAATAATTACCGTAATTTCTCGTGAATACGAACGTGTACGGGATGCGATACCAAAGCAAACACAACAGTGTGTCTGGTTACGAAGCCATTAGCGATGCCCGTGTATTTTTGAAAAACGTATACGTTTCCTGTCGTAGATTCCGTATCCAGAATTACAATTTTTTGGGGGGGTTTTTTTTTTTTTCTTCAGATAAGTTAGTTCGTTTCTTCCTTTTCCATTTGATACCATTTCCAATCTTTATCTATATTTGTCCCTTTCTTTGCATAAGTATATCTGATAACACATACACACATACACATACGAAAGACCACGAGATAAATGTCGTACTTCAACTTCAAACTCGCATCAGACTGACAATGACTATAGGGATTACGTAAATCGAAAAAGAACAGGGGGCGGAAATAAATCAATTTTCGAACAGTTTCGCACGTTAGATCTATAATAATATATATGACAAAAGAAAAAAGAAGAAGAAGAAGAAGAAGAAGAACCGTTGGATTTGAAGTTATGTAAAAAATTGGAATAAAAAAGAAACAATTTGTGTGTCACGAAACGATCGTTGGGGTGGGTTGCTTTGGTTGGAGTGGAGAAGCAATTTTTCCTTTTTTTTTTTTTATTTCTAAAGTTTTAGTGTCTATATCGGTACTGGTGGTTTGTATGACGAATGAGCGGTGCTTTTCAATAAGAAATGTATGTCCTTCCCCCCTCACTCTTCCAACCCTTTCTTCTCCATCGACTCGCAAAAGTGTCTTCTACAGTCTAAATCTGTGCCAAGAAGAAGAAGGAGGAAGAGAAGAAGAAAAAAAAATGATAGAAGAAGTGGTAGAGAAGGGAAGAGGGGACAGGCAAACCAAGAAAGACCCACCGGAAGATGCTTTGAATAATGTATTTCAATATGCCGCTTCTTCGAGATGTCCAACGGGGAAGTTGGTCGCAAGGAAGAGCTCGTGGCTTTTGGAATAAGAGGTGGTGTGGAGATAAAGGTGAAGGTGAAGGTGGAGGTGGAGGTGGTAGTAGTGGTGGTGGTGGTGGAAGCGGAGAAGAAGAAGAGGAAAACGAGCGTCATAAAACTTTTGCATTTTGCTGCACACGCCGGTCTTTCGGTAGTATCCTGCTAACGCTATTGCGAGAGTCTCGTGGTTTCTTTTCTTGATTTTTTTTTTTTGGAAAACGTATGTAAACGGTTGATCATAGTAATATTTAGAAATTTTTTTCTTCTTTTTTTTTTCGATTGAAAAATTATGTTTTATATTAATAATAAATAAGGTTATAGAATTGTATTATAGTATAAGATATCAGTAAGTTTTATGAAATACTAAATATACACCAGTTATATAAGTTGTGATTATTTGTTAAAGTCAAATCCGTGTTTGCATTCCCGAGTAGAATAATTGGTAAAAGATGATTATTATTATTTATCACCAGTCGCGAAATATTTCGCAAACCGCAATTATTCGTTTGTCACCGACCGCAAAATAAAATATACTTTACGAAGATGTTCACTTTTAGTTAGTGTGTAATATTTTTACAGATATTTTTTTGAATAGTAAATGAGCTTTCCCATCAGCAGTGTATTATCGGAATTGGTACCAATTTTTTGATCATTTTTAAATGATAACTCGTATAACTTTTATAAGTAAAAACAAAATTTGCAAAATTTTCATACATTCCTTCAATTCGAAATATAAAGTGATTATATTTACAAATGAAAAGAAAAAAAAACCATCGGAATATTTCTTTGATTGACTGTACGTAAATACTTGAATGTACACTTACTTCAGTATCTGAAAAGCGAATAAATGCATCTTTTTTTGTTCTCGCTTTGTTTATTCGTGCTAAATATATTTTCCATGAATTAAAATGGGGACGTTATTTAAACGACATGTTCTGCTCATTCACTTTTGTTTCCGGTACAGCCATTAAACGTAGCGTAAAATGTGATTTTTAATACAAGGACCCGAGTAGTAATTTACAAGGTTTAAAAACAAAAATTCTCCTTGGGAAAAATTAAAACATTATTGTGGAAGGGAGAAGGAAATGTTGTCATTCATGCATAATACGTTACATTGCATTTTTGTCGTATGTTAGAATCGTTTACTTTATTAATAAAATATTTTCATTTCTAATGCATTCTGTTATATTTGAGTATATGAACTTACAATACATACGAATCTAAATAATTGTATTGATTTTCCAAAGGTTATATACAATTCTAATAAAACATTTATCTCTCTCTTCGATCAAATCTCTAAATCATCGATCAAGAATTGTAATACGACATAAAATAAAATAGTTAATAAATCTAAACAAACCTAATCAAATTCGATATAATAAAACATAGAAGAACAGGGAAATAATTGTAAGATGTTTAAATAAGTAGAATAAAAATTGGAGTAGAACAAATGATGATTATAAAGTAATAAAAAGTATTAAAAGAAAAACTCGTAAAGAAAATAAATCGTAAGATTAGAAAAAAGACGTGGTACCAAAGTTCATAGGGACGTACCTGTTGGAAGATCAACAAGTAGTTCGGTGCTATGATGGTAGTGGTGGTGGGGGTAACGGTTCTGTTGCTTGCTTGCTCGTGCGGGGTTTGGTGGCGTGAAGGTACGAGGGGGTAACGTCCTGGAGAGGGACGGGTGAACGAGTGGTGGTGGGGGAAACTCGAGGCTGGTACGCAGAGCGTGAGAGAGCGAGAGAGAGTTGCAGGCAAGAAGCAGGCGGGTACACATCAGGGCAGGCAAACCGAGTGGCTTGCGTTCGCGTCCGCGTCGTCGTCGTTCAGTCGGGTAGGCGCGTTTGTACGGCGTCGGTCTTCGGCTTAAAGAGATTCTCGCCGCGTATGTTGAACGTACGTCGGACCGTACGTGTGACGTGTGTTTCTGTTTTGAAAAAAAAAAGAAAGAGGAAAAAGGTGGAAAAAAAAGTAGAAATAAGAGGAAGAGAAGGAATACGTAGAGAGGAGAAGGTAGGCC
This sequence comes from Polistes dominula, assembly GCF_001465965.1. The sequence continues at coordinate 1,784,122 of NW_015148979.1, read as the reverse complement.
ATGATATTAGTGCGTGTAGATGATGGTGTACTATAATAGTGTATGTTCGAACCCGGTGAACAACTCTGCGATCATACGGTAACGAAGAAACTGTGTGTGTTATTTCTCTCATTATACGAGAGTAACGAGGAGGAAGAAGAGAAGAAGAAGAAGAAGAAGAAGAGGAGGAAGAGGAAGAAGAAAAGGACGAAGCAACGAAAACATCGCTGACGCTTAACAAGGACGCCTCTATCGAGGAAAGTTTGTATAGTGAGAACTTAACGGAAAAAAGGAAAATATAAAAGCTATGTGGAAGACGAAGACAAAACGAAGCAGCAATGCTGCCTCGAGTAGTTTTGGGGCCTGGGCGAGGCCCTGGCATCTTCTACCACTTATTCTTCTTCTCTATGGAGCTCTCGGTGAGTGAAGCATATCTTTGTCGAGGTTGCACGTATATCTGTTTCTTTCTTTCTCTTTCTTTCTTTTATCTTCTATCTCTTCTTCTTCTTATTTTCTCTCTCTCTCTCTCTTTCTTTCTTTATTTCTTTTTCTTGTACCTCTCACCGTCGTACGTTCTACGCGTGGTTTCCATTGGTCGAATGCGCATGCGCTGTACCGCCGTGCTTGGAAAGGCTGCGATTGGCATCTTTTACAACACGGTCGGTAGAGGGGAATACACACCGGCCTTAGGCCCATTTGCAGGGCCCTGTGATTCGTCACCGTTCGAAGGAACGCACTGAGGCGACGTTCTTTTCTAAGAATTTCTTTCTTCTCATTCAGACTTTCTTTTTTTTTTCTACTTTACGATAGAATGTCTATGCAATACGTGACACTGATATTTTTTTATTTCGATCTGTACTAAAAAGTAATTTTTGTACGTTTTTTTTTAAGTATTATTTATAATTAAAACAAATGTTTACATTGTTTCAGATTCGTTATATTTTTATTTCTTCCTGTGTGTTAGTTAATAGTAAGGTATCATTAGTCAAGAAATTACGAAACACTTTTAACCATTAGATCTGTAGAGAATGAATGCATAACTTTGCTTCTAATCTAATGACTTGGTTTTACTTACAAATAAACATAAGTGTTCAATCTTTTTGTCGAATGAGAAAACAACACGTTTAAAGGAACAACAAAGTTTCCTTTTATTATTAGTTACAGCGTTAAGAACAATGATCATTACCGACCGAGACCTATACAGGTAAAAGCGAATGGTTGGTACGTTTCAGTGCGATTCGAAGGTAGGACTCGCCATTGGTCGAATCCGTTACGCTTGACCAATAGAAAATAATCTTTTTCTCCTTTATTCTCTTTCTCGTATACAGCAATAAGTTCAGATTGAAATGTATCTCAAGATTCTTCGAAATATTCTTTTTCTACAAGTATAACGTATTATCTTATTACTTCGAAAATAATGTAACAACCATAACTTGATAATTGATAAATCGTATAAGATCATATTAATCTTCGATTTCTGTAATAATTAGTATGAAAATCTATACAGATCCTGTTACCTTGAATCGTATTGTTTTTATGCATGTGATGTTTGATTATATTACGTTTTAAGATAAATTAAAAAAGTTTTTCGTCTACGATAGAGTCCAGTTGACAAAGAAAGATTCCTTGTTTTCGTTAAATGATAATACGAAACCAAAGATTAATTTATTTGTTATATTCGTTTACTTTTCATGGACTTTTACCAGACTGTACAAAGTTCTCTTACAAGAGACAAACTTTCAAGATGTCGGGGTATTGTGTCGAGTTATCGAAAAAGCAGCTTACCCTGTAAGTTGAAGTCAACTTTGTTAAAACTATATAGAACTGTACATTGTTTCGACGAAATAATTAAGAAATAAATAACTTTTCTGTAAAGGGGATCGTTATTAATTTAACCCTACTTATTCAATGACACTTTTAACGATACCGTTGTTATTTTGTAATATCCATGTGACCTATTCTCAATTGTTTTTCGAATGATTCATTTTTTTTTTTAAATAAACCGGATATGTCATATAAAATGTTGTTTACTTTTTCGTTGAATGTTTCGTAATCGTGTTTCGTAATATTTTTTTTTTTTAAAGAAGGATCAGCTTTCAATCGATGTTAATAATTAAATCTATCGATACGTTTATATATATATATATTTTTTTTTTACTGTCAATCTTGTTATTCGACACAATTTTCTGTAATTTTTCTGCTTTGGCCATTTACTTATACGAATCCATACAAAAACGAAAGAACACTTTGTACATAATACAAAAAGAATGCGCGTTAATTGTATTTTAATTACCAACAAATGTTGTAAATATTTTGTCATTTGTCACGGGAAATCTAAACGATAAATTAAAATGATATTTATAAAGAAAGTCGTGATAAGTAAATAAAAAATTGTTATTTCCAAATGAAATTCTTTTCGTCAATCGTTCGTACCTATTTATACGGAAATAAAAAGGAAACTCGATAGCTCTTGGAAAAAAGGGAGACGTCTGTCAAAAAGTGTCGATAAACTTTTTTTTTTTTTTTTTCTTCTTTTATATACTCTTGATCATCGTAGCCATTTTAGATCGGTATAATAACATTTGACTTTAGAGCGTTAGAGGAGAGTCTTTACTTGTGTTGGGTGAGTGGGGGGGGGAGGAAGGATTGATATCGATGAATTAATTGCTTCGAAATTGCGCGCGCACACAGCGGGTCGATTGTTTCGTTCGTTCGTTTTACGTTTATTGGCTTATATCGTGTGAGTTTGTCCTTTAAAAGCTTCTGTGAATCAATCGTATCCAACATGTCCATTTACTTTTTATTTTTTTTCTTTCTCTTTCTTTTTCTCTGTATCTTCCACAACCTTTCTCCCCCTACTTTCTTCTCTCTTTTTTTCTTTTACGATTTAGCGCCGCAATCAAAAAATAAGCAAAGTTAAAAGTGATTTTCTCTTTTATCTCTGTTAAAAGTGATTAGATTTGAAAATGTGTGCGTTTAAAGGAAGAAAAATTCATTGCATGTAAACAAAAACAGAAAATCAATTATTAGCAATAATTTTCCACTCCTTTTTTTATTTAAATTAAAATTTTTGTTTCATATCGATATAAATTGATTAACTGCAGTCATTATAATTTGTTGAGCCAATAATTATTCAACAACAGATTAAACATAAATTTCGAAAAATTCATCGTAAGATTAATTTTTTCTAATATAAATAATTAATATTTCCTAAATATTAGGATATTAATTTAATTTAAATTAAAGGGAATATAAAATAAAAAGGAATATAATTAATTCCTAATTATTCCTAAATATAGGAAACAAAAAATGTTGATTTAAGTCCACTGTCATAATTAATTTGCACGTATTAATAAATTCGAAATATTGTCATACTAATGTGAATGATTAACGTCATCTTTAGGGATTTGACGATTAAAGCTCGAATAATTAAAAAAATAAAAACTAATTATTAAAATCATTCATGTATAATTGTGAACAGTTATAAACGTATATTAGTAATACGCGAAATATATTAAACGTGTATTAGTAATACGTGAACAAAAGTGATAAGTTGGAGAAATAAAATCAGTTCGTACGAATAAGTAGTGATTTGTAATGGAGAGAAAGAGTGGTACCCCATAGTCAGTGTAACTAATGTACATAAATAACCGCGAGAAGGTTTTCAACGGTTGAGAGTGGACCACTGTTAGTAGAGAGACGGTGTTACTTTTATTAGTGTTAATTGACCCAAGATCCGTCTGGAACGTCTCCATTGAGCCAATCAGGGTCGCGTTTCCATTTCATGTTGGCATGATTCGAGAGGAGGCCTTCTTCTTATTTCGACCGGTCCCCCTCGGATCTTTTTTCTTTTCTTAACGCCAAAGCTCAATCTAACGTGTGTATTATCATATCTGTTACAATAAAAAGCTTTTTTTTTTTTTTCTTTTTTTCTTTTATTACGATTAAATGTTAAACGATATCGATAGATAATTTGTTTCACTAATTGTTCTATAAAAAAAAGTGTTCCAGTAATTAGGCGAAAATTGATTAAAATCTCGACAAAAATTATTTATATTATTATTAAACAATAATAAAACGGTATTTATAACGTTGTAATTTATAATTTTGTAAGATTACAAAAAAATTTTTTTTTTTTTTTTTTTTTTTCATTCAAAATT
>NW_015148979.1:1748545-1765230 GCF_001465965.1 Polistes dominula | reverse complement strand
TATATATATATATATATATATAGGTTATTCGAGATATAATGTACATCATAGCATAAGATTCGAATGGATCTTAAGATGTCCTATGATAGTCCTCGCTTTCGCATTCCACTTTTATCGCATAACGGAAAGCGATTTGGAAAGGAAAAGGAAAGGAATGATAGGCAAAAAAAAAAAAAAAAATTATTGAGAAGAAAAAGAAAACGGAAATGGAAGATGCACACCGAGTTTGGCGATGAAGGGTGGAGAGGGGAGGGAGGAGAGACGCATTTTGCTTTTGAATTTTCTTTTGATATCGCGTAAGGAGATGAAGCGAATGACTGAAAAGAACCTTACCCACTCGCGCTATGTAAAAGCACACTTGCATTTACCTTTTCTTTTATTTTATTTTATTTTTTTTATTTTATTTTATTTTCATTTTATATTCATTTTTATTTTCTATTTTTTTCTTCTTTTTACCTTCTATTCTCTGATAAAAATTTCAATTTGGAAAGTAAATGAAGAAGAAGAAAGCTGCGAGAAAAAAAAAATTGCGTACATCGTTTTTCTCGCATTCGTTTAATTATATCTCACGTGTGTATGTTTAAATATTGTTTTATTAGAAATTATATTTTTTTTTTTCCTATCATTTTTTTTTAATTATCGTAGATGAATATTATTAACGAAGGGAAGCAGGTTAATCGTCGTTTATTTTTTTAAATGTAATATATGTATATATATTTTAATATATTTATTTAAAATAATGATTCCCTTTCGGGATACATGGACCCTATATATTTTAATATATTAAATTACATAATATATATATATATATATATTATTAAATATATATTATAAATGTTATTAAAAAAAAAAAATTTTATATTATTAAAAAATATATATTTTATTATAATTATATTTTTTGCATTGAATTTGTTATCATAAAATAATAAAGAAATTAACGATCATAATTTTGTTATTAGATTGTAATACTACATATTAACGAATACATTTATATACATATTATACATATATATATTATACATATATATATATAAAATTTAGATTTAAATTTATTCAAAACAATTGGAAATATAATTAACTAATTTACCTGTTAATTGTTTATTACAGATGGATAATTTGAATAATCCAATAATAATGCACTCTGTTAAGCAGGTACCATGTTAACATAGTGTAGGCATTGTCAGTCCTAGTGACCTTTTCTCATTACTTTCATTAGCGCACGAAATATAATGCTGAGAAATCCTAGAAGGGTTGAGGGAAAAAAAAAAGAAAGAGAGAAAAAAAAGGGAAAGAAAATGGTTGCTACTGAACCTTCTTGTAAATTCCAGCAGCGTGTCATATGTCGCATTCGTTCTGTATTTCTCATTAAAGAAGTAAACTGAAAATGAAGATAGATTTCAACGTTATACTCGAGCTACTAATTTCTATTTCGGAGAATGGTGTATTACCTATCCTTTTTGCCATTGGTTGGATTGTTTAAAAAATGCGATATTTTTCTATACCGAGGAAACAATTTTCAATCTTTTAAAAATAAAATAATTATAAAGTAAAAATATCAAAAAGAATAAAAGAGAACAACAGCAACAACAACAACTAAAACACTTGGTAAGAAAATAAGATAAAAAGAAGTAATTAGTAGATGACGAGTAAATCCGACGGCTATTAGATAATAAGTACTAATTATATACAAACGTTTTAGTTGTATTTCTCGAATAAAGAACAATTTAATAGGATATGGATTGAAGGGAAGGAACAAGGAATGAGAGATGAGGTGTGGGGATTAAGGGGGGAGGGTTACTATCGTGAACTTGGAAGCTACGAAAGCTGTCGTCATAGTCAACTGGTGCTGCTTACTTGGTTGGTTGGTTGGTTGCTTGTTTGTACTGGTTCCTGTTGCGGCTATCTAGGAGTCGAGTCGTTTGACACTTGCACTCGCGGTTACCTCGTTCCTAGATATATCGCTTGAATGCACGAACGGGTGTGTTTGTGTATACGTGTGTGCGAATACGCACGCATAAGCGTGTATACGTTAAACGAAAACTTAAACCTAATATCGATAATAGCTTAACAGCAGCAACGATAGTCGTCGTTGGTCCGGGTTTACTAGTAGTAGTTGTTGCTGCTGTTAGAAATCCTGTATTGATTTACTTGAAAGTCATTTTCAATACACCGTGTTCCAACATAGTACTCGCTCTCTCTCTCTCTCTCTCTTTACATCACGCATATACAACTAGAATTGTTTCGAGAGGAGGTATATTCATAAGCGTTAGTAAATTAGATATAATTGATATTTTAGCTTATATTGTGCAAGAACTTGGAAGAGTATTGTTATAAATTCAAATGGATATATTTATTCGATCGAAGAAAAATATTTCATATTGTTAAATAAGAAATATTATATAATTTTACTCAATTGATATTAACAATTGTTTTCTCTAATATTTTTTACTATTTACTTAAGATATAATAATATTAAAAATTAATAGTTTTGTGTGCTTTTTATTCTAAAATGATGAATCTTATTTTCATGTCTTTTAAGACGATTCTAAGCAGCATATTTATCGATCATTTTTATGTCAAATGATATTTTCTATTAAAAAGAAAATATTTATATTATACTTGTGTGCAATAAAATTCATCTAGATCATTTATATAAATTGAAATGAATTATAAAATATTGATTATATTTTCAATCGACAATAGGTGTACGAATAATTCCTATGACTCATTATATATATATATAAGTAGCTGGTATACATATATATGAGAATCCCTTTAAATTGGTCAAGGATGATCGTGCCGCAGTGGATCGAAAATTCACTATTCGTTTGTCTCTTTCTCTTTCTCTTTTTCAATTCATAGGTACTAGTAGTCTCTTGAAATAGTAAAAGATCCAAAGACTTTGGCATACTTGGTCGAGTATCGTTGCACGTTTTAAAGGAATATATGACCTTATCGAATTTTCTTCCTTTAGAAGAAAGAAGGATTAATTCGCTGACGATGTGCACCACGATGGCTTTCTTCTTGAGATCGATAACTACTCTATTCGAGGAAGTATAGTAGGGTAGGGGTGTTTCTCATGCGAACATTATCCTTCCTTAAGCTGACGCATCTAGATTAGATTAGTATTTATCTATATGTATATGTATATACTTGTACATATATATATTAATTATATTCATAATATAATTATAAATTATGATATATAGTTACTACATACTTTAATAACTATATTATTTAATATACAATATAATAATTTACATAGATACATATATACATTAATATAATTTTCAAAAAAAAAATTAATTATATTTATAATATTATTATAAATTATAATATATATATATATATATAGTATTATATACTTTAATAACTCTATAATTTAATATACAAGATAATAACTCAATATAATTTTCAGAAAAAAAGTTATTATCTTTAGAACGTCGCTCAAAACTTAATATTTAAAATAAGGAAATACATTATTATTATTATTATCATTATTATTATTAACAACTATTTCCCATTAACGACATTCTGAATAAGAAATATGACTTCACTCATCAAATATCTTAAAGATAAATAATAGTTCATTCCGATGACTTTGTTTAAGCTAATGGGTATGTTATTATCGAATATATATATACATATATATATCTATCTGATGTACGTCGTTAAAATTCATCGCTCGATTGATTCATGAATTATCGTCGTGGTTGGATGAAACAAGCTTATATCGAGGTAGTAAGTAGTGAAATTAAATTAATATTTAAACCAAAATGGTTCTCTCACTCATTTTAGTCTTTTTGATTCTGTTTTCATCGTAAAATTGAATGGGGAAGAATGAGAGAGAAAAGTTTGAAATCGTTTTCTAATGTTAAAAGGCTTCTTCTATTATTTCAATTTAATTTAAGCTAATTTAATAATATTTTTAAAAAGTTATAATTTCAACGAATTAAAATTCTAAAATTTGTATTGATTAATTGAAATTACGAAGATTTAAAGAATTGTATATTTATATTCTGTTTTCGTATACAAAAATTGAATTGAATTAAATTCTTTTCAAATGTATTATCCTTTCCTCTCTCTCTCTCTCTCTCTGTCTGTCTCTCTCGTTTGATTATAGTAAAAGAAACAAGTGTAAATAATATAAATATATTATATAGATTTGTAGTAGTTGTAACGACGAAAAGTGTGGTTACCTTTTAAGGAACATAAGATATCAACGTGGTGATACTAATTTTGTCTGACACGCCGAGTCCCCCTTCTCCCCCTCCTCACCTACCACCCCCATTTCTTAACGTTTACCCTATTTCTTTTTTTTTCTCTCTTTCTCGCACATGTACACATAGTCTTTGCGAACTTGTTATTTGGTTGTGTGCAAAAGAAAGACAAAAAGAAAATGAATGAATGAAAGAAAGAGAGAGAGAGAGAGAGAGAGAGAGAGAGAGAAAGTAGAGAAGTAGAGAAGTAGAGAAGGAAGTTACCAAAGGGTCTACTAACTAGAAATTTAAAAGTTCGAGCGAGAAAGGAAAGCACGTAGCCATTGCCTTTTTCTTGAAGCAGCTTTTAAACGAAAGCCCAGGGAACTGGGTAGAATGAGGGCTACTTGTGAAGAGGAAAAGAGAGAAAGGTGGTGGTGGTGGTGGTGGTGGTTGTGCCTCTGTGTAGGAAAGAGGGTTGGCCCGTAGATGTCGAGGGTGGGAGAAGGGGTGGAAGTAAGAAGGGGACGAGAAGAAGAGGAAGGGGTTAGGGGGAGCCTGGAGACGGCGAAGAAGCTCATTTCGTTGCTTCTCTCGCTGCCATGCCGAGTGAAATGACCTTAAATCTCGAAAAGCTTCTCAGTGCTATTGAAACACCCGTAGAAAAGTATCGTATCTTTGCCACCCCCCTCACCACCACCTAACCACCCCTACCACCACCCGTATATCTCTTCTACTTTTACTTCCCTTTTCCACTTTTTTCTTTTTTATTTTATTTTTTTTTTACCCAAAGTCACTCGTGCTATCGGTCTTACGTCGCATTTACATCGTTAGTATTTCTCTCACTTTGTTGAGATCGTTGTGTTCTTTAGTTTACTTTTTTGTTTTGCTTTTTTTGGTAATCCTTTTTCTTTCTATTTCTATTTCTATTTCTATTTCTATTTCTATTTCTTTTTTTTTTTTTTCATCAAAAGAACATCGATAAAAAGAAACGAAGATTTTTTTCCTAGTTCCAATTTTCACGTTTAACGAAACATATAATCGTTTCAAATGGAAATATGACAAAAAATAATAGTTTTTTATTGTGGCTTTTTTTAATTAGACTATTTTAAAATAAGAATGACGAAATTTTAGTGATTATCATTAGCTAAACGTGGAACTTTTGTAATTATCTACTCCACGCGTGGTGGTGGTGGGTGTACCTACGATGAAACTAGTTGAGATTAGTTAAAATGCATGATTTGCTGCGCTGTCATAAAAAAAAAATACGGCGAAAATTGGCCCAGTCTCTCGGAACAACGAAAGAGACACACGGTCATTCTCTCTGAAAAAAAGGGGGAAAAAAAATTGAAAAAAAAAAAAAAGAATTAAAAAAACGAGGACGTATTCCTCCATACCTTTATTTGGCTTCATTAAAAGCCCAGGTATTAACGTTTGCGGTAAAATCCAGGAAAAATTAGCACGAATGACGTGAAGATAGAAGTCTTCTTGTTCTTTTTCATTTTTCTTTTTTCTTTTTTCTTTTTTTTTCCTCCTCTCTTTTTCTCCCCTCTTCGAATATTACGCTCGAAGTTTTTTCATTTTTAAATATTTTATTTTCCATCCTTACGTTTTTACTGCGTGTACAGTATGTACATTTGTACGGTGTTTTAATTTTTAAAATTTCTGTCATCCTTTCATTTAAATATTTTTTTTTTACAAAATTTTCACCAATTTTTGATTTTAATATTGAAAACAGTACAATTCAGATATCGAAGGGAAAAGTTTTAAAATCCAATATCGATAATATTTTAATTTCTACCTCGGTTAACTCTTTTACTTTAAAATGTTCAATATATAATACTTCCCCACCTTGCGATATATCACTTTTTAAAGGCTAATAAAAATATCTGTGTGTAACCACAGGGTGGACAAAATTAAATTTGGTTCATTCATTTTAAAAGTACAGTTTGAAATTTTATATTAACATTTAATAAGTATTACATACGGCGTTAAAGTTTTATCTAAGAATATGATGAATAATATTATAATTCTAATAATAATTTTTCAAGTTGTAGTTTCTAATAAACATATTTATACAAACACATAAGAACATAACCATAATGGCGGTAAGTGGGTAGTTAAATATGGCCGCCAATTTTTTTTTCAATCAAATGCCATACACATATATATTGAATTTTATAGGTTACGTTGTAAAATATAAATAGGTAATATTACTTTATTTTAATCGATAAGAAAAAAAAAACTATGAAACACTTTCTCTAGTTCTACATCCTTTCTTACTCTTTAGAACATAGGAAATTACTATTATAAAAAATCCTAACCTATATAGTCAAAAATTATCTTCTATAATTATTATTAACAGTAACAAATTTATGCACGGATAGATGGCGCACGTGAATTCCTAGTGATATCTTTAATAATGTATATATATATATATATATGTCTTTTTTACCCCTTTTATTTTTTCTTCGTAAAAGTAAAAAGAATTGAAAACTTTTTAACGGCGGAAGTGGAGGAGGAGGAGGAGGAGGAGGTAGAGTAAGAGGAGGTGAAGTGGTGGAGGAGGAGAAGTCTTTGTTCGTTGTATAGGATGAAAAACAAAATTGACTCGTCGCGATTCATAGAATAAAGGCGCTTGGAACGGTGCAGAAAGGAATTCCCGGTTAAGCGTGCCCGTGCTCGCTGAAGACGTGAAGAGAAAGGTAAAAGGAGATTTCAAAGAGGTGAGGGAGGGAGATGTTGAAGGGGGGAAGGATGAAAGAAAGAAAGAAAGAAAGAAAGAGAGAGAGAGAGTGAGAGGGAAAATGTAGAGAAGTGGCCGAGATAGCAAATGCAATGGCGTATCGGCCACCAAAGTGTATTGTGCACAATAACTTGGTGATTTTATTTTTATTAAGTTCGATTTATCCCACCGATTAACTTTTTTATATATCTATCGATATCAAAGAGTATTATTATTTCATTTGGAATAATTAAAAATCGAGTATTGGAATGGGACGTTGCAGTATACAATAAGAAAATAGCAATTTCTGTTAATAAATTGTTATTTCATCGATATAAAACATAATAAATTAAACAATTTTGGTCACGTTAAAATGTTAAATCGTTCAAGGATTATGTAAGAAGAGATTGTACAGTTGATTGTAAAAATATTTCTATATATTTTTATTTTAATCAAAGCATTCGATTTTGATGCACAATTCATCTATGTGTTCTTATATATATATATATATGTATAAAATTAATTTGATCAATTTTCTATATAATATACGTCTGAAATTATTTTATTCTATTAATTGTAAGATATAATGATGAAAAGAACAGCGTACAAAGAGAAGATTATGGGTTCATGCGATAGAAGAAACATCATCGTACGTCTTTTATCGATTTTTCAAATTCAAATTTAAATGTACGACAGGATGATTCATGGCGATACAATATACGCGCATGTGTGTGTGTGTGTGTGTGTGTGTGTATCGTACGTCGTCGTTTCATTAACAAACGATGACGTACGACACTCGTTGCATCGCCATGAGCCATGTTCAGTTACGTTTTTCCGTAAAAAAAGAATATTCTCGTAGTATTATTACTTCGCATGTCGTTTTCATTTATGTGACCGACCTTGATGAATTAATTACAATGTGACTAAAGAAATTGTACTTTTTTCAATATTTTTTTTTTTAGATAACTAGTCACGCGGCACCAGCAGCTTTTACTTATGCGTGTATACGTGTGGTGCTTTCATTTTAGAAAATAAAAAATGTAACTTATCGTTGAATGATATTTATTTGTTGTTGTAACATTTTGGATAACTGTATCAATTTTCGCATGTGTATGTGTACGTGTATGCATTAGCATGGTTCTTTATATTTATACTGATGCTATAAAAGTAAATGTTAATAAAACATTGGACACGTGTGCCAACCAACTTGACCTGACTTGACGAAGAAATTAATAATAATAAACTCACGTGGGAGTAACTATTCTTGATAAATAATATGTTATTTAAGTTCGACTAGAGTAGTAAACGACAAAGTACGTTGAAGTAATAGCAATTTTCAATGGAATGGTTTTTGTTTTTCTTTTTTGTTTTTTTTTTTCTACATTTTAACACATTTCATGCTGCCACTAGTATCATGTGTTTCCTATTTGAAACTAAAACCCAACCAAAACCCATTCGTTTTATTTGAAATTTTCGTTATTCATTTGTGGGACGTATGTGACCCTCATGCGGCCTAAATGGTAGGAAAGTCACTGTAAATCAATCCGACACGGGGATAGGTGTGTTAAATAAAACGAAACTATGTACATTCGTGTATGGTTTCAGGTTACAGTTAGAAATGAATAATAAAATAAGCGGTAAGAAATAACAAGTATTTAATATTTCAACGTTGATCTACGTTCTAATCATTAGAAAAATCATTTTGAAGGTATACAAAGAAACCTTTCCTTTTTTTTTATTTTTTTTCCTTTATTTGTTTGATAACGAACACGCTAAATTAATAAAATAAATTCAAAAAAAAAAAAAAAATGTTTCAACGTATACCGTCTTATATATTTTTATCTTTCTAAAATAAAATATAACCGTTTGAATGAATACCATTAAAATGTCTTGATAGTTTCACTAGTATTAGAATAGTAATAGATATGACTGACAGAAATAAATCATTTTTAAAAAGTTCTTTTCATCCTTATTATATATTTTCAAATGCGAAAACATAACGATGTAAACATTTTTTCAAGAGTATTCTCTCTTTCTCTAGAAAACTACCTTATTGTCATATATATTTCGACACAGTACACAAAACTACGAACTTTTACTAACTAATAGATATCACATACGTTCTCTTCTAAACTTGTTGATTTATATTTAAACAAAAAAAACAAAAAAAAACAAAAAATTAGTTTATTTTTCTCCAAGCATTTATTTTTCAACGAGTTTAATAGTAGTAGTAGTAGTAGTAGTAGTAGTAAGTACGCTATTGCTCGCTCACTCGAGGCGGTATGTACGAGGAAAGAACGACTTCTTCGGAAAATCACAGGTGGACGCGGACAAAGGTGTATGTATCCTTGGTCTGAAGAACACTCCATGTTCGGAGAGTAGAAGTCACGTTTATGTACGTGTGTTGTGTGCTTGGCCTTTAATAATCAGACTCGGGGAAAAAACTGGTCTCGAAGCTGCGTAACTGGATTACACAYACACACACATCATACATACACACAGTCCTTTCCGGAGCAACAGAGAAAGAGCGGGAGAGAGAGAAAGCATGTTTTGTACTCTCTTTCTTTCTCTCTCTCTCTTATCTGTCTATCCAATATAATCTTTCTTGACCTCTCCCCACTCCTCTTCTATCCCACACCACTTGTCTATCAAATAGAATCTTTCTTTATTTCCCACGCAAACATACATACGCATGCACGCACGTATTCTCTCTCTATCTCTCTCTCTCTCTCTCTTTTTGATGCATACACTCTCTTATTCTCCCGTTCTCTTTCTCAAGCTATCTCTTTGTATGCGTGTTTTGAGGGGGTTGCACTATGTCTCAAGTTCTTCCTCGGTGCAAACGTTGAATATCGCTTGCCTCGGCAGGTTTTTCTTCACCTTTTCTCTAGCCTTTCATCTTTTCTTCCTATCTTGTTTCCTTCCTTTCCTTCTCGCTCTTTCGTTCCGAAAAATTTATCGCATGGTAAGAAGGTGGAGGAGGGTAGGGGGAGGGGGAAGATTGGAGGGAGGAGGAGGAGAATGATGGTACGTTCTTCCGAAACCAGTTATTCATCTTTTAAAGATAGTCGACGTTTAGCAACGGTGATGATGAAAAGTTAAGAAAGGATAGATCAGGTAAAATAGGAAGGGAAAAAGGTTGCAGAGGGAGGTAGGTAGGTGCAAGGGAGGTAGTGAGGAGGGTGATGCGAAAATGAAATTAATCTCGTTCGCGAATAGAATTAACGTCGTGAAAGAATTGACGATAATTGAATAATTCTCTTGTTGATAGTATATATATATATATATATATATAGGCTATATATAGGGTAGAGGGAGGGAAGATAGGAGGGGGGGGGACTGGACTGAACGTTTTGTTAGTTTCGTTCCTTTTCGTTTCGAATTATCGACATCATAATTGATTTTACGTTTAGAGTTGCGATGACAAAGCATAGCCTGGATTATTACTTTTGTAGTATCGGAAGAGAGAAGGGGGGGGGGTGTAGGGGAGGGGGAGTCAGTTCTTATTATCTCTTTTGTATTCGTCCGTTCGTAATGAATTTTTTTTGATTGTGCATAGTATAGTATAGTATAGTCGATTAAAACCAGAGGACTCGATTTGCTTTTATTACTTTTTTCCTCCCGGAACGTAACGAGGTTCAAGTATGCGTGTGTACGCATGTGTACTCGATTGTGTGTGTACATATATATATAGAAGGTTAACTTCCTAACGTTCGTTCATATTTTATTTTTATTTATTTTGTGTGTGTGTGTGTGTGTGTGTGATGTTGGATAATGGTACTCGCGCTTTGGAATATGGTGTTGTAACTGGTAACATAAGCCGGACAGATACTCGTGACAGTGTCATGTTCGTAGAAGATACCCGCATCTATTTCTATCCTTCTTTTCATTTTCTCTTACTTTATATATATATATATATATATATGTTATCTTTTTATTTTATTTTATAATATCCCTTTATTCAACTTGTGCATTTACGTACATACTCCTGTTATTTTTTGTCGTTGTTGTTGCATATATTGCTAGTAAGTACGACGAACTTAAACTCATAGGAATCACCTAGTATATATATATATATATATATATATATATATATATATATATATATATATATATATNATATATATATATATATATATATAATATACATGTGTATGTATGTAATGGGTTAGACAAGAGAAAGAAGTACACGTGCATATATATGTTTCTCTCTTTCTCTCTCGTTCTCTTTCTCTTTTTCTCTATGTATAATATACGTATTACGTACTACGTTATGTATTGTGGGTTCTCATTCGAAGAATAAGGACAGGTAGCAAGAAGCCGGTTAAAGCAAGCAATTCGAGAACAAAATGCAACTCGCTCGGAATGCACTCACAACTCACTCACTCATTCTCTTATTTAACTTCGAACATTTTTTTCATTCGTGAATTCGTTCACGATTGGTTGGTTGGTTGGTTGGTTGGTTGGTTGGTTGGTTGGCTGACGTAAATGGGGACACAAAAATTTGGGGTTTTTTTTTTTTTTTTTTTTTTTGAAAGTAATCTCTAACAGACGCATACTTTTATCTCATTTTTTTTCTTTATTTAATATTATATTTCGGTTATTTATATATTGAGACATGATATATAATTTGTACTTTTTTTTCGATATTTAATTTATATTTTATTACAATCGATGATACATATATATATATATTTCATTCGTTCACGAATAATACGCTAATAACAAACAATATATATATAATACTTTATCTTTTCTTCATTTATACGTTATATTCTGTTTTTCGTAAAATATCAACTGAATGAATTTAACCTATTTAATGGATACATTTCTGTGAATATCTACATATGATGTGTATACATGTATTTATATATATGTATATAGAATATATGTCAATATATGAACATGATTCGATATTGACTGTATTCGATTTGTATTCGTTGTGTTTATAAAGAGTGTACTTCGATAGAGGCCAGATTTCCTCGATTTGCACGATTTCATTTCAACGATATCCTTCCATTTCACACGTATGCATTTTTAATTAATCCCTTGTGTTGAAAAAGCTTATTGTTACATTGAACATTGTGCTTCACTTTTATTACACAAGTAGTAAGATCATTTTAATTTATCGTATGTATATATAAATATATCTTTTTTTTTTTAAATTAATTAACTTTTGAAATAAAATATTAAAAGTTATGTAAATTGAAGTCAAAATAGTTCGTATAATGAAAAAAATTGTATACTAAATAGAATGTAATCAAAAATTTGAATTATATTGCATCAGAAAATGTTATTAATTCATTCATGCATATCAATATGTCGAAAATATTTTACATGTTTACAATTAAATAATTAACATTCATCAACAAAATTGTTTTGAAATTTATAATATTGTTAACGATTATTAATAGAAATTTTTTTCATATAATGCTCTGTTAATTTTGTTTATATTTATCTAAATATGTGACTACTACATGTACCGGTTGATAATTATGACAGTCTAACTAAAGTAAAAAAAAAAAAAAAAAGTAAAAAAAACAATATTTTAAATTAATTTTTAGGATTTATTTTGTAATATATGTAATACCAAAATCATTAGCATTAGGGGAAAATACAATTATTTTTCAACCCATAAGATTTAATGCAACCAGTTAGTTACATACGTAAACCAACTGTCCTGTATTCTTCAAATATCTCTCTCTCTCTCTCTCTCTCTCTCTCTCTCTCTCTCTGTATTTATATATTTTTTTTGTCCTATTATCTCTTTTGTTGTTAATTGAACCTTTGTGGATATGGCGTGAATCTTCGTTTAATCAAAGGTCTGACAATAAAAAAAAGAAACACGAAAGAGGAAGGGATAAGTGGATGATTACACGCTATAAGGGTTCACTTTATTTTCCTTCTTCTTTTTTGTTTCTTTTTTCACCTTTTAACGAATTTTCCTGCGAGATAGACGTAAATACTTATCTTTCAAACAAATTCTCTCCATATATACGGAAGTAATTAATTTAAAATAAAATACGATACTGTTCATTTTACGTTTTATATTATCAGCTCATCAACGTAAATATATTGACGTTTCTTGATAAGAAGTTATATATATATATATATACATTATTTCTCCATACGTCAATAAAATATAATATTGTTTGTGATTGGTTAAATCGGGAAAGTTTTGTAACCAACGTCAAGAATCTATCGACAAATGGTTTCTTTTTTCTTATCGAGATATCTTTAGAAAAAAAAATAAATAAATAAATATGATCATTTGTCATTTTATTGATTAATCAGATCACTGGAGGCTTTTTTCGTTTGCACTAATCAATAACTCGAGAAGATTTCAGCAAAACTAGGGAAACAGTTTACATGTATTTTAAAGTCATTTATAAACTAACAAACGTATACAAATAATCAAATTTCACTTTATTTTTATATCAAAAATAACAAAATTTGAAAAATATTATACTTCGTAATTAGTTTTTCCATAATATTTCGTAAAACAATAACCAAGATTCATCTTAGGTTTATCAGAGCACGTATCATGATAATATGTTACTTTTCTTTTACTGTATTACAATCAGAATAAACCTTATAGTCCCTTTTCCACTCTTTAAATATATCTTAAAAGAAATATCTTATCACACATTGTAAATGAGTAGTTAGAGTAACAAACAAATCAGCTAGGCGCCATTTCAGCGCCAATCAAGTTGCCACTTAAATCTGCCGAGTGCTAATTCAGCACCGCTCGAGTGCAAAGGATTAATATTCATTGATTTATACGTTTACATCAATATACTTAAGAATACATTTATTTTCTTTTTATCGAATTTTCGAAGAATAAAATAATCTTGTGCAAAAAACAAAAACAAAAAAAACAATAAGAATCTTCTTATATCTTTTGATTGCAACAACATCTTGCGTCGCTTATTTTTTTTTTACAAAAAGCCGTATGTAAATATTATGAATCTATATATGATCTTCTCTATCGATAAATGGAACGGTGGTCAAACTTGAAATTTTTCTCCACGTCGAAGCTTTGTGAATCGAGCTTGTGTTTTCTTTCTATTATACCACGATCATCATCCTTATGAATTGATAATAATTTAAACTTAAAAAATAATAATACAAATTAAATGATCATTTTACTTGTTACTATTTGCAATTGGATGTTATTAACAATTGCTTTCAACATCTTATTATTCGTGAACTATACTCGTTAATCGTGTAGTTCTAGTGACAATACAATTAAAAAGTTACTAGTTTCGTTTTAAAGATACTAAATTATTCCATCAAATTGATCCTTATTTCGTAAGTAAATGAAATGCAAACTTCTTCTCTTCAGTCTCTGTATATATATATATATACATACAGGAATATATACAAGAATATATATATATATATATATTTCTCTCTCTTTCTCTCTATTTAATTCAATTTATTTATCGTCAAAAACACAAGGAAATTAAAAAAATACGATATAAAAGATACAAAATGATGACGATGATACGCGGTATTTTTGTCTTAAACACAGAAAGAAGAAGAAGAAGAAGAAAATGAATAAGAAGAAGAATAAGAAGAATAATAAGAAGAGGAGGTTCACAGTTATATCATTTGAAAGGAACCATTATAGTTCGAATTGCATACTAAAGAACGGTTGAGAACTTTTTTAAATTGAAGATTTCGCATATAAACTACTCTCTCGGCCCTACAAAATTTTTCTTCTTTATTCATCTTTCTTTCTCTCTCTCTCTCTCTCTCTCTCTCTGGTGAAAAAGCAACAATATTTCTCTTGATATTTTTTCAAACGCCGCAGGCTTTCTTTTCTTACACACACATATACACATACATAGAGAGAGAGAGAGAGAGAGAGAGAGAGAGAGAGAGAGAGAGAGAGAGAAAGAGTACATACTTTCTTTCTTTATTCTCTTTTACATTTTCTTGGTGGTCGTTTCATTCGTTTATCCGAGAAAATGTTTATGCACAGTCGCAACTGGCTTTTCCCTCCACCCTTCCTCCCTTACAACAACCCTCCTTTACGAGATTATGTTTTGTCACGTTTTGACGTTGTCCTTTTTTCGATAATTCTTTTCCTTAAAGATTTGTAACACTAAAATCTACCGACATTTCATTTATATCTATTTCTATCGTTAGTGGTAGATCAAATGATTGCTTTAAAAAAAAAAAAAAGATTCTATATAAAATATTTTTATATAGAATAAGATATTTTAGCCCCAATTGGATAGCAAACAAATATAACACCTTCTTTTATTAAGAATTGAATAATGCACATTTTATACTTTTCGTCGAATTTTTTGTACAAATTACAGGACGCGATTATTTGATCGCACGTGGTAGGTTTAGTGTTAAATAAGGTGAGAAAAAAAAATATATATATATATAGCGTTAAATAAGGGGGAGGGGAAATATATAAAAATTATATAATTTTCACCTTATATATAAATATATTTAATTTATTTTAATTCTATTTATTTAATATATAATATATAATTTTTTTTTTATATTATTAATATTTTAATTTTTATTATTTTATTTTATTATATTTATATTTTATTTTTTATATTTTATATATATTTTATTATATTATTTTTATAAATTGTATAAAATTATATATATATTATATATCATATAGTGTTAAATAAGAAGAGATGGGTGAGGGGGGGGGGTTGGAACGACATATATATATAAGATGAAAAAATAATAGAAAAAGAAGAAGAAGAAGAAGAAACTCGAAGATTTTACTAGGTAAACTATTCCCAAGTCCATCTTTTCAATCTTTCTTCAATTTTTCTTAAATGTGCGCACCTTACCTTGTAGGTGGTAGAGAGGAGGGGTACGTAAGTTGTTCGTATCTAACTTCTTTCTCTCTCATTCTCTTTCCATCTTTTGCTATCTTTTACCTTTTCTACTCGACTCATCGCATTTCCCATAATCTCAGAGAAATCTCTTTTCTCGTGTATTTGAGGATCCGGAAAGCTCTCATCCTTGTGATATTCGTAGTTCGTTTTCCGTACTGTCTACCACCACCGTTGCTAGTTCGTTAACGTTTCTCTTTCCTTCCACCTGTCGCCGCGAATCCTTCTTTAATCTCTTTCCTACCGAGATCTTTTTCTTTTTGTTTTCCTTTTTTTCTTTCTTCTCTCTCTCTCTCTCTCTCTCTCTGTTTCATTTTATTTCTCTCGTTCATTCTTTCATCAATAACGAAACTTTTTTTTTTTCTCATTTTATTCATACAAAGATTGGTTCTTATTTTAGAAAGAATTCACGTAACGTAGGACACACGCAAACGTGCACATTTATATATATATATATGTATACAGACACGCATTGAAAATATTCTCAATAACAGATATCGCGTCTATTTCTTTTTCAATTTTGACTATCACACGTCGCGGAATATATATCGAAGCTTTTTGACAGTTCGATTGGAAAGATAACTTTTCGATCGTGGCAAAACTACGAACTATATTATAATTCTGCACGTGTGTGTGTATGTGTGTGTGTGTGTCTGTGTTCATGCATTTTTGGCTATGTATTCTTTCTTCTTACACACGCACACCCTTCTATCAAACCCTCTGCCCCTCGTACAAGGTGTGTCCCAGTTCAATCAATCTAAAAGAAGAATAAATGGATTATTTTGAATTATTCCAAATATATATGTAGATAAATGCATTTATATTACGCATATTAATATTAATTACTTTTAGTTGATTTGATATTTTTTTTTTTTTATTGTTTTT
>NW_015148979.1:1710883-1741444 GCF_001465965.1 Polistes dominula | reverse complement strand
TTTTTTCTTGATTTTATTTATATTTCTCTCTTTCTTTCTCTCCTCATACTTTATTTTTCTTTTTGTATTATTTATTATTCATTTAATCTACATTATAATCACAGCACTAAGCAATAACCAAGAGAATTCAATGGATTAGCATGTCAAAAGAGAATGAAGTTTAATTCTTAAAAAATTTGCTTTCCCCCCTCCCCCCTCCCCCCTACCTTGTATATTTACTTATAGCTTTCTATTTGAAATAGCAAGAAAATTCTCCAACGAATGTTTTTATAATGATGTGCAGTGGGTATATATGGTGATGGTACGACGGTAAACGGGTCTTGGGAAAAACGGAACAACACAACGAAGTTCACGCCCATTATTTCTCTCTCTCTCTCTCTCTTTCTCTCTTTTTCTCTTTCTATCTCTCTTTCTCTTTCTTCTTGTTCTTTCTTTATTTCTTTTATCGTTCCCCCAAAAACCGGTCGATTTCTCTCGACTTAATTATCGATCGTTAGCTGCACGATGGAAATATAAATCACCTAGGACTTACTCACGCGAAATCATCCGGTTATATTTCAATGTGGTTTTTGCATTTATATATACATATATATATCTTCTATGGATTTTCATTAGTATGCCTTATCTCCCTATATGTGTATATTATTCGTGTTCTTATAGTATTAGTAGTAGTAGTGGCCTATCCGTTCAACCACGTTGGCATTTCTCGGGGTGTGTCTTCGCCATTCGTATAATTTTTTATCTTCTCTCTATTTTTTTTTCTTTTTTTTTTTTCAATCGAGATATCGTGTGCAGAAAGGTAACAACACTCGAAAGGGGAATGGGTGGTGGGAGGGAGGGAGGGAGGGAGAGGTAGAGAGAGAGAAAATAACTTCTCTCCTTCTTCTATATAGGATCACTTGAACGATGAAACACCTCGCGTTGATTATTTCTCTTTTCGTGTTAATACTACTATATGTATATATGTATTTATATATATATACACACAAAACGATTAAATTCTGGTCACGAATAAATGTGTTCGTTCGAAAAAAAAATATGTATGTATATTTTTTTTCTTTTTTTCTCAATTTGTTAGCGTGTTCAATCGTAATTATCAATTTTTATAAAGAACGTTAATAGAAAATAATTCGTCAAAATTGTCGTTCTAGTTTTTGTTGTTTCCAATTGCATTCGGAGTGTGTGTGTGTGATTTTTCAAGGTCGTCGTAAAAAACGCAAAAACGAGACACGGAGATAATTAAACAATGATGTATGATATGTTATATGTTATATGTTGCATCAAATTTATTCTTTTGAAACATTGGATTTGGAATTTGCAAAATTGATAAACTATAAAAAAATCTTTAAAACAAATTTTAAATTAATTAAAAAGTTTAATGTATATAAATTAAGAATTTAACAAAATCAACGACATTATACTCATTGCATGACATGAATTAGATACTCTTCTTATTCCTAATTAAGGTCTCTCTTTTTTTTAAATAATTTTTTCTTTATTAACACGTTCATGCAGGCGCGTACCACCGGTGGCCCGCGCTTGACTGTCTCATCGGGCGGCTTGTACCACCGGTGGTCCACTTTGATCCAGGTTTGAACAAGCAAAAATCACGCGCCGCCAGACGAAGCGCATCTTAGATTCGAGTGCCGCCCCACAGCGCAGACACTGAAAATCGGCGCCGGCGTCAACGTGTTAAACATTTTCTGTTCGTTCGATTCAAAGAATTGAAAAGATCATAATTTTCTCTTTTATCTTTTTTTTTTTTTTTATCAATATTTTACATTTAGAAAAAGAATATATAAAAAAAAAAAAAAAAAAAGAAATCCCTTGAAAAAATTCAATAAGTGGAAACTGTAGGTAAACGAGGAAATATGAGGGGAGGGGAGGAGGGAAGAGATAACACTAGGAGACTTTTTATGGCTGGACCAATCGCTTTGCTTCTATTCGTTCTTGTATAATACTACACGAGTGCGTATTCCTCCCTTTCTTCGATGAGCGAGTGCGAGAAAAGGTAAAAAAGAAAGAAACGGTCAATTTAATCGTTTTCTTTTTAACTTTACCCCCTTTTTCACTCTCTATTTTTCTCTTTATTCTTTATAAAGCTTCACCGATTAAAGCTTCGTCCTAGTAGTTACTTTTTTCGAACAGTTAATTCTCTCTCTCTCTCTCTTTCTCTGTTGTATTTTTCGATGATTAACTTCAGTCGACCTAACTACCTACTAACTGGCTATCGATTTGTAACTTTTTGTTCTTTTGTACTTTACTGATTTTTCTATTTTATTTGGATCTATTCTTCTCATCGTTAAATTTTTATAGCTTGTCGATTAAAATAATTTCTTACATAGGGGTTTTATACAGACCATCGTAATAATAATTTTTATACAAATTTCTACAGTTGTATTAATATAGTAGTATTAATATATATAATATAACATTTAATTTTTTATATACATATATAAATATATTATAAAATATAATATCTATATTTATATTTATATATTTATTTATATTATTATATTTATATTTATGTGTATATATATATATATATATATATATATTTGATACTATATTTTTATAAAAAATTCTTTATATTTTAAATATATATATATATATATATATATATATATATATATATATATATTTATATTTTATATTCTATAAAATTAAATGTTATATTATATATATTAATACTACTATATTAATACAACTGTAGAAATTTGTATAAAAATTTATATATATATATAATATATATATATATATATATATAATATAAAATAATATATAATATAAAATATTATATTAATATAATATATAATTTAATTAATATAATATAATAATAAATATTATATAAATTATAAAAATATTTGGTGTTATATACATGTATAAGGGGTATCGAAAATTAATCAAAATTTCTTCGATAAGTACATTCACATTTAGTTTGTGTCAATAAAAAATCGAAGAACTTTTCAAAAAGAGAATTGAACAATTTTCTTTACGGCAAGAAAAAAAAACAAGTGTTAGAAAATGAAAAAATTTGTTATTAATTACCATTTAAAATTTCTTTAATACATAAATATTTGTTACCAGCAAAGAAAAATTTTGATAAACTTTTCGATCCCCTTTAAAATTTTAAACGATAATAGAACTATGAAGTGTACCGAAATAAAAACGGATGTATACCGTAATTCCGAAGTAAAAAGAGAAGCAAAGAGAGTGGGTGAGGGGGCAAGGAAAAGGAAGGGAAAGGAAAGGAAAGGAAAGGAAAGGAAGGAATAAAAAACAAGAAAAAAAAAAAAAGAAAAAAGAAAAAGGGAAAAGAGGAAAAAGAAAGTTAGTCGAATGAAACGTAGATGAAGCTTTATTCGAGATGTACACTTTTATTTGCCCTATCGTCTAGAGATATAATATCGTAGATACGATATCGAAGATGGGTTAAAAATCTTCTTCGTATATATCCTCTTCGAACTCAACATCGTGTAAGAAGAAGCAAGAGACTAGTAAGAAAAGAAACGTAGTAAAGATACTTCGTGCTATCTGATATATATATATATATATATCAATGATGTACGAGAACGAAAACTCTATTCCCATGAAAGTATGGGATAGTGAGGGGAAAAAAAAAGAAAATAACAGGATAAGAAAGACAAATTCGAGTAGTACTTTCGAAAAAAGATATATTTATATTTGAGTAGTAGGGATCCATCGTAAAAATCGTTTCAAAATTGGATCGAAATATTGTACCTATTGGTTTATTTTAAGTACCATAAAGATTGCGGAAAGTGAGAGAAAATGGTTAGATTTAACAAATTGTACCATTTATGTATCGAAACATCTCAAAGGTTTTTTTTGTTTTGTTTTGTTTTGTTTTTTTTTTTTTTTTAAATTGGTCCTATGAATTGATATTATTTTTTTTTTTTTCTTGTTTTTATTTGTAATATTAAGATGAAGCAAAAGTTCGTGAATTTATAAAATGAATATTTCTAAAGTACATTTTACGAAAACAATTTCCCATTATGCAATTTGTAACACAATTTTTTATTACAATAAATGCACGAACATTTGATTTTTTTTAAATATTTTTCTAATATTAATTATATATTAATATATTATATTATTATTTTATTATTTATTATTCTAATTATTATTATTTTATTATTTTTAAGATACGTTTTATTATTATTATTTATTATTATAATATTATTATTATTATTATTATTATTATTATTATTATTATTATATATAATATAATATAATATATAATTAATAATATTATATAAATATAATATAAAATATTATATAATATAGATAAATATAAAATATATATTATTATTATTTATATTATATTATAATATAATTTATAATATAATTAAATAAATATATATATTATTATAGCATAAATAACATATAATATAAAATAATACATATATATATATAAATTATTATTTATTATTATTATTATTATTATTATTACGTGAGATAATTAATAACAAATAGCATTATATAAAACAAAAGAAGAAAAAGAAATAAGAGGATAATAAACTAATAGAGTGGCGAAAAGTTAAATAATAATATTGATATATAAAATATGAATAATTTGAATAATGTATTATATTACATTAAAACATTTTAAAATATTTATTTAATCCGAATAATACGTCGACTCGATAATTAAATTTTTATACTGATCAGAATGTTTTCATTTTTGGATACTAATTTGGAAAAGTTTTTTTCTCGTTTTAAATTTTTCTCTCTCTCTCTCTCTCTCTTTCTCTCTCTCATTCTATAGATATATCTTTTTCTTTATTCACGAACAGGAAATTCAACGTATAGTAATAATAATAATAATAATAGTAATAATAACCGTGTATTAGAATTTTTCTGAATGGTACTTTTAAATCCGGATAGTCGAATTTTATTGAAAAGATATCTGAATTTAATTTGGTTATCTCTCTTTTTTTTTCTCTCACTCTCTATCACTCTTGGAGTCAAATGGGGAAATAAAAAAGAGAGAGAGAGAGAGATAGAGATAGAGAAAAAAATGCAACGATTTGCCGATACCATTGCGCTTCAGGTATGAATCAGAGTTTCCGAGTAACGCCAACAAACCCGACTCGTCGGAATTCATGGAATTTCTTTCCCCCTCCACCCCCCCCCCACCCGCTCTTCTTATCCTCTTTCCGCTCCCTACTCTTCTCATTTCCATTGCAATAAAGAAACCTCCTATTATAACGGCCTTGACAGCAACGTCAGGGTCGTGGACTCGAGAATGAGGTGGTGGTAGACCGAAAGTGCATTTACTACTACCACCATTATTACTACTACCACTACTACTACTACTACTACTAATTCTTTCATCATAAAAATGTATATTTTGTAACTGACATATCTTAAATATTTCAATCATTTCCTCTTTAATCAAATAAATTTCCGAATAAAACCATTAAAAAAAGTTTAACAACGTATAACATTATCAATCACATTTTGTTTTATCGATTTATCGTAATATAATTCCTATTAAGAATTATTTATTTTCCAATTTAAAATTTGATACCCACGATGGAAATATCTAATAGAATTGTAATTATGGGAAGAGGGTGGGAGGGAGGTTAGGTGAAGGGAACCCAAATTTTCAAATAATAAAATATTTTGTTCTTTTTTTTTTTTTGAAAAAAAAAAAAAACAAGAACAAAATGTGCATGTGGTATAAAAAAAATTCGTATTATTTTTTATTTTTTAATAACCATTTTTTTTTAATGTTAAAAATCTAAGAAACAATATTTTCTCGTTAATATGACATCTGATAGTTTGTTAGAAAATTGTTCATTACTAAAGAATCTAATGTAACATCAAACGTATATTTATAGAGTGATTCTAACGTATCCGCGTAGTCATCATACTCTATGACACACCGTGGTATCGATGACGTCACACTTGCATTCTTCCTTCTCTTATAACACATACATGTATATAGGATAACACAACGACGGTTATATGATCGTTAAGCTGCAAGAGAAGAAAAAGAAGAAGAAGAAGAAGAAGAAGAAGAAGAAGACTCTTGTACGAGTTCTTTTTCCTTTCTCACTTGCTCTTTTCTTCATCAGTTGGGTTGCTTGCAAATGCACTTTGTCTTACATATATGCATACATGGCGGTGTTCTTACGTTAGATTTTAAACCTTTCAGTTCTGAATACTTTTAACTGAAATATTTTATACGTACTATATATATAAATAGTAATTTATTATTTAATACGATTGTTTTAAATTGATTCATATTATTATTATTAACCATATATAATTATAAATATTTAATCTATTTTTCTTTTTATCTTTCGTACATAATTTTCATATGACAAAATTCAAAATTATAATCAATCAATACGCAATTGAAACATTACATTATTTAACATTCGTTTTGGCTACTTTTATCAAACGCCAATATGCGTTCAGAGTAATTAAAGGTTTAACTATACTACCAGACAAAATCATCAATTAATGTTTCTACAATAATAGAAGAAACGAAAAAGAAACACTTTGAACATGACTTGATGTTATTAATGATACCATTCGTAATAGAGTTGAAGGGGGAGTGAAGGGGGGACTAGCAATAAGTAGCAGCATGTGCTGCTACTTATTGGTTGTATCACTCAGAAGTGTCTAATTTGTTTGTTTTATTACATTTGATATCTTCTTGACTTCTTTTTCTCACACACGTTTGTATCCTCATAAATAATTATATTTATCATTACGAAAATGTTCATTAGTCATTAGACAAATTTGATTAGAAAAATTGATAATACTACTTCAATATATCTGAGCTAGAAAGAGAGAGTAATATATAGGAATGATATATTAAAAATTTAACGTTAATTCGATTTCATTTTTAATATTGTATAAACTATGGAAAGATAGATCTTATGGTGAAAAATTATTATTTTTTTTTTTTTTTTCGAAAAATAATGAATTTTATTTCATTTACAGTTTGACTATCTTTCTCTCTCTCTCTCTCTTGCTATTGTGAAATTGGATTTTAAGGTGTTATATGCAAGCGGTGTATGCAATGAGATGCCTCGAAATTCGAGAGTTATTGTTAATCAAAAGCTCGGTCTCGTTGATTTTACGAAATTGAACTCCCAGAACGTATAATTATAATATCGTTCTGTTATACATATATTATTTCCGGTTTAATAAACGACGATTGAACAGTTACATTTGTCCCCAGATTTGTAAAATCTGTTAGAGAAATATAAACGTATGCGATATGTATGTGTAATGTAAAGAAAATATTCCGATATAGAAAATTGTCGTGTATTATCAAAAACGACTTATCATTTATCTCTGTTGTAACCTCGTTCTTGTACGAGAGTCCAGTATCGAATGAATATCATCGTTCGATAACAAGAAGTAACGTGAGATTGAGCAATGACTTCCTGCGAGTTATAGCATTATCGGAACTCCCACCTGGCTGTCTTGTATGTGTTGATATGGCTTTATCAATTACGTAGTTGGATTAAACTTTACCAATGGTATCTCAGAATATTTTAATCTTATTGCTGATAAAATCTATTTCTTTTCTTTATATACAAATATATTTAATATATGTATATATATTTGTAGAATATAGAATGAAAATATATTTATCATATTTCATAATTGTAAAATAATTTATTATCTTTTATTAGAATTATAGATAATATTTTATATATATTAGATGTAATATTATATAGAATTATAGATATGAAATTAGATATAATATTATACAGAATAATAGATACAATATTAGATAAAATATTATATAGAATTATAGAAACGTAATATATATGGAATATAGAATTAAAAAATATATTTATTATATTATAATTTTAAAATAATTTATTATATAATTCCATAATAATAAATTATATATATATATATATATAATTTAGAAAATAAGATATCTAAAGAATAAAACTAAATAAATATAATAAATACTAGCATAAGCTTTACAAAAATATTTTCAACAACAAAATATATACATTTCAAAACTGTTAGCTTAATTTCTGTAAAACTGAGTCATTAATAAAAAAAAAAAATAAAATAAAATCTACCATAATCACTTAAAAATTCAAACGTTAGTTTATAAGATCGGTGATATAATTTTCTTCCAAATATTTCGTAGTCATCGACAAAAGAGGTGGAGGAAGTGTTTTGGTATTTCTCACCCTTCTTCATTCCCATTGGTGTAGACGACTTTCGTCGTCTAAATTTCATCCGACGATGAAATTGGAACCATGAGAAGAAGACGCTTTGGGATGGGCAGGGGAGGGAAGGGTATTAGCCGCATGTTCCTGTTTCGCACCATGAAAAGTGTACAATTTTTGTTTCTACATTATTCCTATAAAATTTGTTCTCATTTCTTTTTATCTTTTTATTTCGTTTAACTCTTTGTGAGTGTTGGAATACTTTTAACTATAATGTTTTATTAGAACGGAATAATTTATTATTAACTAGATTCTCTCATTTTTGTTTTTGAACATAATTTAATTCATTAATATAAACATTACATTATTTTACATTAATATTAACAAACACGTATATGCGTCGATAGAGCATTCTGCTGATTTTTACCAAACGCATACATGCGTCCATAGCACTCAAAGGATTAACAAAGTTGATTAGTTTACCTGACGTTTATCAAAAAAAAAAAAGACAATAGAATTTCACTTCCGTTACTTTTTCTTTTTTTGCTATCACAATTATCAATTTACAAACTATACAATAATAAATTTAATAATAGGAAATAATATTTGTAAAAAGTGTGCGGTATCATTTGTCTAATTGATTTTTAACTTCGCGAAACTAAAAGTTAAAGAAAACATTTCATTAAATTGTACTATGCAATGGTAAAATAATGTCGTTTTATATTATTGAACGATCATAAATATTGTTTTTTCCTTTTAACGATGACGATGTGAAGCCTTACATTATGAAGAAAACTTATTAGAAATATATTAAAAAAAAAAAAAAAAAAAAAAGGAATAATAGAAATAAAATATCGATAGAGACAATTTACTTTGGATAATAAAACAAGGGAACACAAATTCATAAAGCGTAGAGAGAGAAAGAGAGAGAGAGAGAGAGTTCTGGTCTTTGTAAATAATTCAAAATGACCGATCAGTTTATTGACAAATCTTCGTATCAAATTTTGACAGGACAACTAACGATGCAATATTGCTCATGTCATCGCATTGATATGCACGATGCAGTACAGTGTGTGTGTGTGTGTGTGTGTGTGTGTGTGTGTGTGTGTGTGTGTGTGTGTGTGTGTGTGTGTGTGTGNGTGTGTGTGTGTGTGTGTGTGTGTGTGTGTGTGTGTGATACGATACCAGAAAATACGCAAAAAACGGATACGACAAAATTGCTTTTATCTTTCATCTTCGCTATTATTTAAATTACAAAAACCCTACGAAAGTAAGAAAACGCTAAATTAATAATCCTTTCCATCCTACCTCCCTCCCTCCCCTACCTCCCACCCCCTATATAAAACGTAAACGCAGCAAATGCACTTACGATCGTGCATCGATTATTTTACGCGTTATACTCTACCAAAACACATAATACCGAGTGTCCAACGATATTGAACATATTTGTTGTAGAAAATAAAATAAAAATTTAACAAATACACTTAGAAGATTATAGGGTTGGTGTAGGGGGGTGAGGTGGCAGGGGATGAGGAGGGGGAGGAGGTAAGGCTATTAGGTCGAATAAGATATCTGATTTTCGATAGAATATCGAAAATCAATAATTCCTCTTGAAAATCTGAGGGGTTTGCTTGACGTTGATGACGTTATTGCCGAGTATCGTGAAACATAAAGTAACGAGCAAGAAGAGAGAGAGATAGAGAGAGAGAGAGAAAGAGAGAGAGAGAGACAGAGAGAGAAAATGTGCAACGCACCTATCATTATAGCGCTTCGACTTCCTCGAATAGAATATTTTCTTCTCTTCTACTCTCTGCCCCCTGCCCCCCTTCCCCACCCTACACTCAACACACTTACACACCCACCCCTCTTCCCTCGTTTCCCCTATCCATCTCTCTCTCCCTCCCTCCCTTCCTACCTACCTCTGTTCGCCGTTTTAACGATTCAAACGCATTAAAATTGAATGCATTTGTAAGAAAATAAAAAAAGTTAAATAAAAAAAAAAAACAAGATATAAAGAAGTCATGGGATCGTTCATGTCTCTCGTCCCACCGTCATGGTTGCTTGCTTGCGTTACGTTCACGACGTTCCTTCAAGTAAAAAGATGGTAAAGGAGGAGGAGGAGAAGAAGGAGGATAGGAACGTGTGCCAAGGCTCTTTTTAATTCGTCTCTCATTGGTTCCCCACTCTTTCTCATAAACATGAGAATGTCTAACACAAAAGGGGTCGCTACGAACGTGAGAAACGCATCCAACGTGGGGTTACCTTATTCTTTTTTTTTAAGTAGTATAACGTTTCAAAATGATTATCTTAAGTATTACAAGTGTTATAACTTGTAGTTTTTTTCTTTTTTTTTAAACCTAATCTTTCTATTGGTAATTTGGGCCTTCATTCGATTAATACTGTTATGACCCAATTTTGTTTCTTTTCTTTTTTTCTAACCNCCCCTCCCTCCCTTCCTCTCTTGTAAAAATTGTATGTCATATAAATTTATATTCGGTAGACATTGATCTTTGGATACGTGTAAACGATTATTGTAGATTTCTGGGTAATACTGTGAATTTTTTTATACTAACTTGATTTTTTTTTCCTTTTTTTGCTTTTTTTTTTAACTCTCTCTCTCTCTCTTTCTCTCTCTCTCTCTCTCTCGGGTAATCGTCCTTTATGACCTACTTTCGTGTTTTATATATTTTTTTTTATTTATTTAGATATTTTTTTTCTTTTTTTTTTTCAAAATAATATAAAACTGAATTCGCGTATATACGAATATATACGACGAACTTTTTACTATTGAATATTGAATTAATATTATTTTGCTTGTTTTTTGTTTCGATGATTAATTAAACACACACAAAAAAAAACAAAATACATAGATATAAATTTATGGTTTGTATTCTTTTTTTTTTTTTTTTTTTTTAATAAACGAAAAACACAATTAGAATAAGGCAAACATTAAATATATTTATGAGATTATTATATGATATGTTGTTAATTATTATTACTCAACAACGTAGCTCGATTGTTAATACATATTTTGTGTTGCCATTTATTATATATTAAAGATTAACACTCGATATCGAATAATTTAGAAGTAGTTTAATTGATCATCATCGATATTATTATATATGCTCAATATGTAATTAAGGAAACTTAACCGCTATATTATCTATCGTCAATCATTAAATTCTCGTTGCTTTAATTAAATTTTCGAAATTACTAATCACTTATAAGCATTCCTAATTGCAAAAATATATTTTCTGCATAAATTCAGATTGTCTCGGATTTAATTTTCGTTGAATAAATAAAAAAAAAAAAAGGAAAAAGCATTTCGTTTATATATATACATATATATAAACGAATTAAAAATTTCGTTTTAGAAAAATCTTAATCTTAATTTTTATCAGTATCATGAGCATCATAAAAATAATGTTGCAACTTCATTGAAATGAAAATAAATTATCGTAACGTTTACGTTTTTAATTTAATTTATTATTATTATAAAATTAATTTAAAAATTTCATAATAATAATAATAATATTTATTAAATATATAAATGTTTATTTCCTTTATTTATTTATTTTTTTTTTTTGAACGTTAAGTAATAATTAAGATAAATAAGGATCAATACCAAAAGAGAACGCGTACCGCGAGTATTTGTTAGAGGGAAAGGAAAAAAAAGAATTAAAAAAAAAAAATAAAAAGGAAAAGAAAGAATGAAACAAAGAAAGAGCAAGACCAAAACAGAGAGAGAGAGAGAGAGAGAGTGAGAGAGAGAACGTATAAACTTTGTTATCTTCGAAAACGAAAACTTAATTATAAACTTTAATTATCCGTCCGTTAACCTCGACATATTTGTTACCTGCCGGCTAATTGTAACATTCCATTTTAAATATCTACAATTTCTCCTTTTCCATTGGTATATCTTCAACGTCTTTACAAAATGTAATCAGAAGAAGAAATATTTGGTTACTATTGGAAAATGGTATACTAACATACACACTGATTCATGCGAAATTATTTCTATCGAACATCTATACGTTTTCATTTGAGAATATATATATATATATATTTTTTATTTTCCTTCATCTTTTTTCGTGTTAAATTACTGATAACGCATCCCATGCATTTCACCCTCATCTTGCAACCGCATGCAGAAATATTTTCTAGTAACAGCTGTGTGTGTTCGCGCGCGCGCGCTCATACACAAAGCTATTAACATATTATCGTTCGATCGTAAATTTACACTCATTTCGATAGTGGTGGTGAATTGGAAATGTAGCAATTAACTGCTTTAAATAAACTGAGTAATTGAATGAGTGAATGAGCGAATGAGCGAATGAGCGAGTGTGCGAGTAAAAATATATATGCGTGTGTGTGTGTATATATATATATATATGCATGAGAGAGTTCTTGTATATCGTAATTCAATTTAAAACAATAACACGATTTGTTCGTAGAACAGATTTCTTTTGACTATACATCGTCTGAGCATATATAAATAATACGTGTTATATGTTATGTGTGTGCGTGTGTGTGTTTCTGTTTGTGTTGATCTAAATACTCGAGGCAAGAAAATGTGTTTCTCGGACCGGTTTTGAATATTACAAAACAGTTAAGAAAAGATAAAAGAAAATCAAGATCTAAATGAAAGGAGACGGAAAAGAAAATGTTCATTCATAGAAAAAAAAGCAGGTATTTTTTTGCTGTTAGTCAGTGGAAATAATAGTTATCGTTATTCTTATAGAAATTCACAAAAAGAATGGAATTTCTCATAGGATTTTTTTTTTCTAATATCATATTATTTCAGAATATCTTATTAGTCGTGTAGAATTATTTTAATAAAACAAAATAGTTTAATAACCTAGTTTATTAATACTCCTATTCATAGATACGATAAATAATTCTACCATATTCTATTTTTAATTGAGTTTAAGAATTTTTTTACTATTTCCTTTCTTTTTTTTTTTTTTTTACATAATACTACACTTCCTCTAGTTATAAATAACATAAAATAATATAACATAAAATATATAAATGAAATTAACTTTTACTATATTACTGTCGTAGAAATATTCTTAAAATACGCGAATTAAAGTGTTACTAAAATTAGAAATTTGAACATTTCTTAAAATATATCATTTAATTAAATATTAATTCCAAATTCTTCAACAATATCGAATGATTTTAAATTAAGAAGAAGAAAAAAAAAGCACGATATCGATCTTTTATTCAAAGTTCGACTCGTTCGTTTTTAATTCGATGTTAAAAGATAGAAAAAGAGAGAAAAGAAGATAAAGAGTGTGTGTGTGAGAGAAAGAGAGAGAGAGAAAGATGTATGAACCTTTTCCAAGTCTCTTTCGAATCTTGGACGACGTAGTCTTGTTCCTTGGGGATGCAAGAAAGTCGGAATTATAGTAGATCATGTCAAGAAAAAGGGAAGTCTAGAAAATGGAAGATCTGAAAGCGGATATATCTCGTTTCGCTTGGAAATCACCACTGCAGACACCTGGATCACGTCAGCGTATCTAAACTGCCGTCTCTTTTAACATGTACTATATTACATATATATATATATATATATATATATATACACTAGTACAGACACAAAGGAAGAAGAGTATTGAGTTAAAGTAATGGAAGGATCGATGCTTCGTAAATGTGTGATTCTATAGGTTTCGAGAATTATTCTTTGTGTTCCTTCCTTTTTCCTTCCTTCCCATAATTGCGAACATTGTCAGATGACCTGTTAATATTATGACACAATGATTGATGCTTAAGAGCTTAAGTAAAAAAACTTCTTTTCTGAATATAAATATTTGTACTTGTATATTATATATATATTAGAATTTATTATTAATTTTTTTTTCGACTGTATTTTTCGAGAAACTCTTTTTTATATACATTAACAATTATTAATATTTTTTATACCCATTATGATTATTTACATTAAGCTTATGAAATATCTATCAAAAAGGATCTTATAATGATTAATAAATTACGATTATATGTGTTTATCATTTATTGATAAATATAACATTTGTAAAGTTGGAGTCTTTGATACGTGTCCATTCTAATATTAAACATCGAATTATTTTATATTGTAGAATAATAGATCAAAGAGTTAATAAAAAGAATGAGAATTACGAACGGAATAAAAAATCAATTCTATCCATGTAATACATTTATAGCTATAGCTTTACAGATACAGATTTTAAATTGAGTAGAAGTATTTGCATTTTCTTTTTTCTTTTTTCTTTTTTCTTTTTTCTTTTTCTCAACAAAATTTCATTTTAAAATATTTCTACATATATCAATACACATATATGAACGATGGTATTACAGATAGTAGATACACGATGTTTTTAAAAAACAGTGGCATAAAATCGATGAGAAAATAATATTTTCACAATCAAATCAATCATTTATATTTAATATATTTATAATAATCCTAAAACATGTTACTTCGTATAAAAATTTGAAGAAAAAAAAACAAAATCTTCGGTGTCACAAGGTGATATCACAGATGTGTTTTAAATTTACAATAGTGACACGAAAAATTCTATGACTATTATAAATAACAATATAATATATATATTCAACTTTCAATGATAAAAGAGTCATAATAATAAATAAATCAATTTTTTATATCTAATATATTTATTACAAATTGAATAATAATAATAATATTTTTAAAATACGTTTGTTTGTATAAGAATTTGAAAAATCCTTATCACAGTTGTGTTTCAAATTTACAGTAGTGGCACAAATACTTCTATGACTCACTGTACATATAATATATATATATATATATAACTTATATTCAACCTTTAGCGATAAGAGAGTAATAGTATCCCTTTGTACATACTACGGTGACACATCTCACGAAGTGGCCCAACCCTCTACGGATAGTTATTATTATTACGTGCAGTACTATAAGACACAAGGCGTGTCATGAGTCGCGAGTTGAACGGGCTCGTATAGGTAGGCCGTGGCTAAGTTAACTAGTAACTCATTAATGTAAGTACCTTCCAAGGCAGCCTTCTCATGACGGCAAATGCTACTGTCGTCGTTGGGGCTGGTGCTGGTGATATGATAGTGGTGATGATGGTGGTAGTGTGTTGGACTGGTACTGCTAGTACTAGTGCTAGTGCTGGTGTTGGTGGTGTTAGTGGTGGTGCAGTCTGGCAGGCAGCTAGCTAGCCATTGTAAATTGCCGACTAACTCGATTAGCCTCCGGAGAATCACTCCGGTTTGAAGGATGGCTAGGTACGGTGTTATGGGTAAGATGGAGTGAGAAAGAATTAAAAGCTGAACAACATTCGACGTTAAAAGCTAATCAATTGTTCTTTTTCAATTACAAATATCAATCAAATTTTATATATATATTTCATTCATCGAAATAATTGTAACATTGTTTATAGTCCTAAGAAATAATGATATAATAAATTATGAATGTTACAAATTTTCTTTTTAGAGTTTGTGTTTAATCAAAATCTTGTAAAAATGAAATCGCACAATTATATTATATATAATATACCACATCGTTATATATTTTATAACACATTGTTTTTAGAATCTTTCTTTTTTTTTTCTTCATAGATTTTAATTATATAAATTATATGTAAATTTATAAATGATTATATTGTATATACATTATGTAAATATATTATAACAATATATCCAAAATTGAAATATCACTGTTAATAGGAAACGTTATTCTCTTTTATCTCTTATTGTTTTTATAAAATATATTATTAAAGATTTATTACATTATACAAAATTATATTATATTATATTATATTATATTTATCATAAATATATTATTTATACAATAATTTTTTTTTTTATAAGCGAATAATTTATATATAGTTATTTAAGAAACTCATTGATTTTAAAGTCTTTTTTTTTATTTTATTATATTATAATTAAATATATATATATATTAAATTTAAATTTATAAATGTATATAACGATATATCCAAAATAGAAATTGGACTGTTAATAGAAAACTTGTTTTCTTTTCTATTTTATAGAATTTTTCTTTCCGATTTGTACATTTTTAGAGTCTAATTCAAAAATTTGTTTTTATAAGCGAATAAAATATATATATATATATATATATATATATATATATATAGGTGTGTGTGTATGTGTGAATGTTCGTGTATGTATGTGCCAGGAATTCCAAACGTAGCACTTTGCGGATTTATCGCGCATTAACCAGGCCGAGAGAATTTTCCCCGGTTAGTCTTAATTGAATTCTGCTCAATCCGATTTTGCACTGGCGCGTATATTTCGTCGTATTAGTTCCTTTTGTTTACTCAAAGTGCATTGTGCGATTATAGACGAAGGATAGAGGGATATATTACGTTGATACGAATAACGAAAAAAAGAGAGAGAGAGAGAGAGAGAGAGAGAGAGAGAGAAAGAATGAGAGGGAAAGTGAATGAAAGATGGATAGAAAGAAAAAACACTGGGAATCGCCATACTCTTGGTACCGTATGAAAGTGGATAGAAGAAAGAAATCAAGTTATTAAAAAAATTCTTTCAAACCATTCTTTTTTTTTTTTTTTTTCATATTTCTTTAATTTTCCGGGAATACATTTTTTTCTTGTGAAAAACAAAGTGGAAAGAAATAAGAAAAATCTAAATAGAAGGAAAAGTAACAAAATTGAAAATGATCCTATCTAACTTTTTAGATTTTATTTCAACATACAACAATTTCTTTCTTAATTCTGAATGAATTTCATCGAGTGTAGGAGAGAGAGAGGAAAAGGGGACTTAGGGTGGCGAGAAAGAAAAGAAACCACAAAAAAGATTTCTCTGAAAATTCGCGTAATTTAAAATTCGTTAAATTCAAAATACTAATAAAAATCTAATTCGTAAATCAATATAATACTATATATAATTAAATATAAAATTGAAAATAATTATAATTTAAATGATACAATATATATATATATATATAATCATTTAAATTAAAATTATTTTTAATTATTATTACCATACTAAACTACTACTATACTAAACCATTATTCTTACTAAATATATTATTACTAAACTATTACTATACTATATACTATAATATACTACTATAACTATTAATATACTATAACTAAGTTATAATATATATAGTATAGTATTAAGTTAAGTATAGTTATAATTTACTCTTTAACTAGTAACTTCATATATATATATATATATATATATATATATATATAAATGAAAAAGAAGGAGTTATCTTTTATAAGTTTACTCGGTATTTTGACCGAATAAAAAAGTTTCATCTAGTATTTTTCTTCTCTTATATAAACGGCAGAGGATACAAGCAAGCAAGCAAGCAAGCAAGCTTTTATTATAGTATAGACACGATTTTAAAGCAGTCGTTAAGTTTTTCGTTGATAATGGTTAAAGAGAGCGAGACGACGACGGGGTCGTCGGAGTGGAATTCCAGATGTCAGATCGACTCGTCTTTGCTTGGCTGACCGGGTCACGGACCCTACCTCTTTCACTTCTCCGTTAGGAATTTCAAACAAAAACGATGACAGAGAAAGACACAGAGAGAAAGAGAGAGAGAGAGAGAGAGAGAGAGTGAGATAGAGAATGACAGGGGGAAACGAAGATGGTTGGTAGAACAATGGGGGACATATGGATGGTCCACAAAGTGACTGACGGAAGAACAGTTCGTCGGAGAAAGCGGTGCTTATTTAAATATTTACCTTTAACTATCGTTCCTGACACTTTCCATTGAGGGTGTAACGACTACAAGGACAAGGACGAGGACGAGGACGAGGATGAGGACGATGAAAACGTCTCTCTCTCTCTCTCTCT
Source organism: Polistes dominula (assembly GCF_001465965.1). The sequence continues at coordinate 1,723,439 of NW_015148979.1, read as the reverse complement.
CTCTCTCTCCTCTCTCTCTTTATAGTCAAGGAAGAAGAGAGGAGTTAGTTGTGCTTGATGTGCTCCACTTAAAATCGATATATCATTTCCACGTTCTCGAGAATCCGTTCTTTAAATTTACACTGACTTTATTTTTCCTTTCCTTTGACGTCGAGTTCAATTTGCATTTGAATCCGACGTTTCATCGCGACGAAAGAAAGATACATATATATCACACCTACCTACCCCCCCTCCCTCCTCCTCCTCCTCCTCTTCCTCCCCCTAGCTATGAACCGTTTCTCTCTTTTATCTGAACAATTTTTTTTTCTTTTTTTTTTTTTTTTTTTTTTATCAACTACGAAAGAAACTATACACGCGCGCGCCTACCTTTATTTCTTTATGAATAATACTTTATACTCCTTCGTATAGGTAATAAAAAAGAAAAAGGGATTTTTATGTTCTTCCCTTCTTTTATTTTCTTTTTTACGATTAATCAACTCTTGTTCTGAGAAAATGTTTAATTAACCGTTCTTGCGACAAATCGTTTCAATACATATCTAACATAAACGAGATTGTTACTATATATACTACATATATTGTATATATTGTGTATATTGTATACTATATATATATATATACATCTAAATTACGATAGTATTCCTACTCCTACCGTCAATTTGAAACCACCACCACTTTTCACCTATTATTGTTAAAGCATCCGTGTGACATATAACGTAAAAGATATATATATATATATATATATATTTTTTTTTCTTATATCTTTGATTTGTATGTTTTCTCAGCAACTTTAGATCCTTAAATCTGATATAATTTCATATTACGAATTTGACACCGATGTTGTGTAAATGTATCTTTTCTATTCAATTTCGTTCAAACCATAAATGGTATACCATCATCTCATCGTAATATTGAACACACAGTAATAATTTCAACAACGAGAATGATTATATATCCCAATAGATACGATGTCGAAATTTTATTACTATTCGTCATTGAAACTCGGTTTATGAAGTATTGACTATATATACCACGTGCATCTATACATACATACGTCTATACGTACATGCATAAAAGATACGTCTGAATGCAAAAGTATACATAAATGAGTATATAGATTACTCGATCATAATCATTATCTTCGTGGCAGTAGTATCAGCAGCACCAGCAGTAACGGTGGTACTTAATTAATATGCCAATTTTCATGCGAATCCCCTGGGCAAACATCCTACACTTTCCCACGTCGTATATTTTCCTTCCTATTTATTTCATTTTATATTATTTTTGTTTATACATATATATGTATATATATATATATATATATATATATATATATATACTTTTATTTTCACATTTTCTACATATCTGTTTTACCCCTTCGAGCGAGAAAAACAAGGATTTCGTACTAACAAATTTTACGCATCAATTATTTCGATATATATATATATATATATTTTGTTTGTTCATTTTATTAGTGTGTTGGTGTATGATATCGTTGCTATTCGCCGACCGACCAAATCGTCTGGAAGAACGAATCCTGAAATTCGATGATTAGTTGAATTATTATTGTTATGTTTTTCTTTCATTTCACTCAGGAATAAAAATGCAAAACCGCTTTCCAGATTTACGGGGAGTAGGGGGAGAAAAAAAACACCTTTTTCGGTTGCTTTGAATGCAAAACCGGATTTCGCAGATGTTGCTGGCAGATGAGACGCATGTAAATACTTATACGTTTACCCCATGCTGCCTCTTAAACGAGGGACAACCAACATACACCGTATACATACGTATAGTTACACAAAAGTATAATAATACACGTAGCTGTGCTGCTGGCTGCTTCTAGCTAGCTTTTAGATATTTGAAAGGCACGTTTTGTTCGTTAAATAGCTAGTCGGCAACTCCCTCGTTCTTTAATCAAACATAAGAGAATAAATTGCAAGTCTAGTTATTAGTACTACTTACTCCGTTAACTTCGAAATTTGATAATTAGATAAAATCGTTTTATCTCCAAAATATTGAAACTCTCGAAAACTAATATATTTTGTTTATGTGTTCGATATAATAAAATTTTCTTCATTCAACTTCCAATGTGTTTTCGTTTTTTTTTTTTTTTTCCAAACATTTTATACAAACTCACGATTGGAATAATAATTGTTTATATCGATTTTCTGTATCGAACTTTACCTATATATATATATATATATGTGCAAAACGAAATGTGTAGTTAAAAAAATAAAAATTGAAAATAAAAACATACTATAGGAATCAAATAATAACGAAATTGCGAAGTAAAAAAAAAAACGTCATCTTTTTTAATAGAAGTTCTCAAAATATGATGATTGTCACCCACATATTATTACGAATTATTATTATAACAAATAACGAAATAACAACAACGAAAATTTCTTTAAGATACAGGATCGGACTTGAGATTGTCGAGGTTTTACGATAAATTTGATTTAATTCTAACAATGATCACACACATTTTGGATAAATTATTATTTACAAATTGTTTAAAAAAAAAAAAAAAAAAAGGAAATTTTGTTATTATCAATTTTCGTATTACATACGGTATTATTTGTTTTATTGCAAATAATTTTATAATTTATATAATAATTAATTTAATTATGTATTTTTTTTTTTTAAATAATTTTAACTTACACATAGTTGTAAAAAAAAAAATAAATTCAACAGAAATAGGGAACATTAGTGAAGGTTTAAAATGAAGGAAAAATTGTGAAAACCTTTTTTGTGCTTTAACTCCTGTTAACCCTCCCCCTAAATTCCGACCTTGTTTCTCTCTCACTCTCTGTCTCTCTCTCTCTCTTTCCTTTTCTTGATAACTTCACGATTTATGCGTTTCTCGTGTTTCTTCGCGTCAACTGCTTGTTCTATATAATACAGTGGTATCAACAAAACCAAAAAATAAAGACGAGGAAAAAAGGGAAGAAAGAGAGAGAGAGAAATACGATGTCGTTGTGCGAAGAAAAAGAAAAAAGAAAAAGGAAATATAATTAAAAAAAAATATATATATATATATTAGAATAAAACAAAAAATTCATTACACATTCATTGCGTTGTTTCAAATTAGTTTCATTTTTCGAAGTCAATCAAATTATTTTCTATACAAGTGCGAAATATTAATTTGAAACAAAATTCACAAAAACTTTTTTGATTCACCCTAATATTAGAAGAAGAAAAAAAAAATAATAAAAGGTTGTGTGGAGAGGCAGGGAAGGGAGGGGGAGGGGTGAAAATAGCCCTTCTCTTCTCCTGCGGTTCGCTAAAATTTTTCATAGGAGAAAAGGATGAAGAAAGGAATGAAGGAATGAAGGTAGGAAGGAAAAGGTACTCGCACGATGCTCGTTCGGTTCGGTTCTTTGTTCTGGTCTCGAGACTTCAAAGAGTACGAGTAGGAAGAGAGGTGGGGGGGGGGTTGGTGAGGGTAGAGGAATGAAGCATAGAGAGAAAGAGTGAGTAAGCCAATGTGCCAGTGGAAAGAGTGAGAAAGAGTGAGGGGAAAGGTAGGAGGAAGGATAAAGGTGAGGCGAGTATTAGATGCGGAAGACGGATGGTAAAATAATTACTCGATGGGATAAAAGGGCGTGTTAGAGTGTGGTGTAGGGTTGGGTAGGATAGGTAGTAGAGGTATCTAGTTTTTCACTTCAGAACGTGGTGGATGATATTCCCTCGATATGCCCTATTTTTATTATCCCTCACTCTCTCTCTCTCTCTTTCTCTTTTTCTCTTTTTTTTTTTTTTTTTTCTGGGTTTTTTTTTTCCTCTTCTTTTTTCACACTTTTTTTCTCTATCTCTTTCTCTTTTTCTAGTAACGTCGTTTACACGAGAGAAAGAGAGAGAAGAAGATAGAGATCGTCGATCATCGAACGACGCGAGTGTCGGAAAAATCACATTTAAAGGTTGTAACGAAGCGAGAACCATCTGTCTTTCTTTTTCTCTTCTTCTTTTTCTTTTCTTTCCTTTTTTTTTCTTCTTATATGCGAAAAGATCGCATTCATTTTCAACGGATTGGTGTGAAACATTTATTTAATAATAATTTTTTTTTCTTTCTTCCCCCATTCATGGAAGGATAAACATCATGAACCATATTACATGAAAGTATGTATCGTTAGGGTTTTATATTTGATAATTGCTGACAAAATTATGATTTATTAAAATATTCCTTTTTAAAAAATCAATTGCATATTGTACATATATATATATATGCAAATTAATATTATTATTATTATTAATAATATTATAATATAATAAGTCATAAAATATAACTGGTAAATAATTTGTTTACGTTTAACGATAAAATGTTAAATCAAAAAATTGTCTCATATATTATTATCCCTCTTTTCTTATTTTTTTTTTTTTTTGTATTAGAAAATTACTTTGTTTCTTCGAATAGAAAGACAAACAAAGAGAGAAATGTTTTTTTAAACGTTATTTATTATTTATTCAACTCAACCTTAGTCGCGGATGGACGATCAATCGATTTATACCGGTTCCTTTGTCGGCGCTTGTCACGTTATGGCAGTGCACAGAACGGAGGAACGGAAACGCAGGAATAATGCACGGTTGAATAATCGCTCGAGATTATGGCGACGTCGTCGTCGTACACTCTCGATGAGAAAGTGCTGTTTGCGAAATGATACCACCACCATACAACCACCACTACCACCACCCAGTATCGTGTCAGAAATCTACGTTATCGACCATGATATATCGCGTATCTACTACTACTACTACTATATATACATAGGTACAGCATAATAGGCACGTAGCTAGAGTAAAGAAGAAGAAGAAGAAGAAGAAGCAGAACTGCAAGCTAGTAACACGACCTATTTATAAATTAGTTTATGTATTTGATCGAATCTTAATCTAATTATCTATTTCTATTTCTATTTTCGATAATATGTTCATTTAAATAATATTTATATAATGTTGATACAAATGTCATACATTTCAAATTCGTCAATGTTATCTTACAAATTAATTTCAATGCAAAAGAGATCAAATCCTTCGTTTAACGAGAATTATTCAAATAGAAATTATTCGTATGAAAAATTGTCCTTAAAAGAAGTAATTTATATGGAATAATATAAAATAATAGAAAAATAGTTTGGATGTTAGAATTTTGATTTGATTTCAAAATTTAAAAAAAATTAATATAATTAATTATCGTTAATATATCTAATTAACTTCTGCTTATCACCCTTCCTGGAGTAACACGCTTACCACATCCGGGTCCTTTGAACCCGGACGAGAAAAATCGTTATAAAAAAAAAACGATTGCATAGATTTACTTCAACAATTTTTTGAGACTTCTTTAATACTTATTCAAAAAGACTATATAGGTTTTATAGCTTTAAATTAAATTTAAATATGTTTAAAAAAATTACCAAAGTTGAACAATTGAGAAAAATGACTCAAATTGTCAAAAGGTTTGGGTCCTTTGGACCAAGTGTGGTAAGCAAAGGTTAATATAATATATTTAGTTAATAATATATCTTCTTCCTTTTGTTTTCTTCATTTTTAAAAAATTTGCAATATTATTTTAAAGTCTGAAAAAGTATTATCCTCAAATGGTATTCAATCGTTATTAAGTACTATTGCTAATAGAAGAAATATTCCTACTGTCATTTTCTCTCATTAACGTATCAGGTTGATTTATGTGTTCTTTGATCCTCGTTTAGATGACGTTGACAAATGTGATTATTATCCCGAGTTTCAGCTCTATCTTTCTTGTATTGGCCCTATTTCAGATATTTCTGAAAAGTAGAGTAGTATAGGTTACGTGGTTAGGTCAATATTCTCATCGAATCGTCCAACGTAATCAACGATATTAGGCGACGACACATTCACCAACATCACCATCACCACCACTACCACCACCACCACTACATCGACCTTAATATCGTTCGATTTGAGATGAACGAGCTTTCCGTGGCTGACATTACTCTCCAAGTTTACAAACCATTGACAGTTATGTAATTGAGGTTTATAAAAATAAGTTATACTATGCTTGGTCAAGGTGTTAGTTCTAATAAAATTCTATTTATGACCCTATTATTATATATTATAACGATGATAATGATTACGTAGAAATAACTACTACTACTACTACAACGATGATTGGTACGAATATATCAAGAACTTGACTCTTGTATGTATTCTTAAGTCTTTTAATACTTTAACGATGATTTACATTTGTGAAAATTTGAATCGACAGAATTGGAGTGTACGAAGAGAGAGAGAGAGAGAGAGAGAGAGAAAGAAATTGTCGGAATACATTTTACAAGTGCAAATGATTTTCATCGAGAACGATAAATAGAAAGAAAAAAAAATAAATAAATAAATAAATAAAAAATAAAAACAAATTTGTTATAATATAAAAATATCATTACTCTATAATTTGTTTGTAAAAAAACCTGTCGAGGAATATCTTCTTCAAGTATCTCATATCAATCGTATTTCGTTATAATTACGTCTTTTTATTTTTAATGGACATCATCATTCTCGGTATGCTTTTTCGTTTGCGAAAAATCACATCGTACGTACATATACACACATATGTTTATATGAAGGAAACGTGGTGGTATAATTAAAAGAAGGAAGAACTCTTGATTTTTATTCGTAAGATACGCAACGAGTTCAAGAGGCCTTGGCTGGCATCTCTCTAGAAAAAAAAAATTGAGGACGTCGTAATTATAAGCAAAAACTCTTTGCCGAATGTCTTCGACGACGCAGTTATCTCTCTCTCTCTCACACACACACACACATACACACACACGTTTGATATCAAAATATAATTATTTTTTTTTTAATATTTACAACAAATCCCTTGCTTTTCGTCACCTTTCGTGACATCATATCCCCTTTCCCCATTTTCCTTAAGTTCGTAATTTTTTTTTTCTTCAAGTCAAATCACGTTTTTATTTTTATTTCCCCCTTCTCCCCTCCCCCTCCCCCCCCTCACACTTCTCGTATGATTTATATAAAATCTCCAATGGGTTTATATAATAACCAAAGTGGAAGTAGAAACGAAGGAGAGAAAGATTATCGGTGGTGATAGGGTGATACTAATAGGGTGTGGGTGGGGGGAAAGGGGATGTGGGTACCAGTTGGTAAATAAGATCGGATTGCGCGTCAAGTACGACTATGAAATGTAAACGGATCTAAAAACAAAAAGTTACTAGTAGTTCTCGTCACATTCTAGAGACCGATCACCACCACCACCTATCCAGTTTCCCATCGACGTTTGATTCAAGAACATCAAGATTATCCTTTCTATCGTTTTGTGTAATTATTTCTATTTTCTTTTCTTATTTTTTTGTTATATCTCGCAAAAGTTCAGTGGGTTTTTTTTTTTTTTTTAATATATATATATATATATATAATGTAAGTACATCTTTGTATATTTATATATAGAGTGAATCAGTCAATAATATTCTTATCGTCGTGAAATTATTTCGATTTTTCGAATATTTTCTTATTTTTTCCAATATTTCAAAAAAGTTCAAGTTTTTATTTATATGCCATATTTAAAATATTCAGAATTAACCGAGTTTTACCGATAAGATAAAATTTATCTTATTTATATTTAATTGTATTATATTTTTTTTTTTTTATATATATTTATTTTTAAAATAAATTTTTTTTAATGCTTTCTTATCATATGATCGTATTTTTATAAAATTAGTTAATACAATTTGCATATACAATCTCAAAATAAATCTTATCATTTGCCTTTTGGTTCATGCTGTATGCATATATATATATATATACTTGTAATAGTGTTTTTAGTAAGTTTAAAAGGCAACATTCCAAGAGGTAAACATTTATTTTTTTTCATATCAGTGGGCGTGTATACGCCACGTACATTTACCTAACGTTTATTATGTTAAGATGAATAACATCTGTCAGATTTACTATGCATTCGCATAACCGCACGTGATGTTAATGGTGGTTCTACTCGAGAGATATGTATAATGCTTGCATGTAACTTCGTCTAAACTCTTGTGTCGTTTTAGCCTAGTCATTCTACCTTTATTCATTCATAGTCATTTTCTTTCCTGTTAAAGAACTATCATCTCATCTTTCATTTGTTCAAATACAATTTTCGTGCTTTTCTTTTCTTTTGTTCTTTTTTTTTTTTTTTTTTGTATATTATAAGATTAAAATACTTTCATATATATGCATCGAAATAATTGATTGAATTGAATCAAATATGGACTTTATATAGCACGTATGTGTGTATATGTGTATGTGTATTGAGATTTATCGATAAAATAGTTTGAACAATTGCCGAGATGAATTTTTATAATTCAACGTAGTATTGATTTTAAATAAAACTTCTCGTACGTTTCTAACGAGGATGGTTTTTTTTTTTTTTTTTTTTTTTATTCTTGTCTTTATTCTTCGAAAATTGAAAGAATTATTATATAGTTAAATTAGAATAAAAAATGTCTCTCTTTTGGTAAAAGCAATCAAGGTTTTTTTTTTTTTTTTTTTTTAAGAATTAAAATAAGACGAAAAAATTCTTCCGTTGGAATACATTAAGTTTTTATTTTAAAGAATGTAATGTTAATATCTTACATATTAACTTTTAATAACGTAATATATAAAATTACCAGAGGATCGGCAAATAACCAGATTTTAAATTCAAAATTAAAATTTATGTTCAATGTTACTCTTATGTATTTATTTGCGACAAGTATAAATTATACCAATATAATTTTATTATTATTATTATCATTATTTAAAATAAATTTTATTTTATAATATTATTTAACAAGATTGTACCAAATTAGTTATTAACTTCATTTCAATAATAATAATAATAATATTAATAATAATAATTAAAGAATACGATTGTTATTAAATATCGATCAGTAGAACGGTTTTACGGTATAATTTAATAACAAAATAAATCGTTTATTATTACATTTCGTGATTATTACCGCAAAATAATTACGAACAAAATATGAAATAATTAAAATATGAATAATTCAATTTCCCCGTTGAATTAAATGAATACTCTTTTTTTTTATATTATACAAATAAATTTATTCAATGGCTGATATATATATATATATATACGTAAAACCAACAACAGCAAGATTTATATTTATAAAAATAAGTATATACAATTATCGATAGATTTAGGTTTAAAATAATAGAAAACAATGAAATCTATTATTAGCGATATTATTTTAGGATTGGAGTACTTAATACTTAGGCTTATGAAAGATAAGTTATGATTTAGAAAATATTCAATGGATGTTGTAAGATGTATCGTCTGTACACTCTCGGTAGGGATAACAATCAATACGAAATATGGTATCAACTGAAATCCACGACAATGGTAGGGATAATCGTACCCCCGAAGCATAACGTATCCCTTGAAATTTGCACTTAATGCGCGCCCTTTTAATGGCTCCTCCACCATCACCACCACCAACAACCCTGTCAATGATTTCAGTAACTTTTCTCGAGCAGGGTAAAAGCCTTGTATGCTTTGCCCTTAAACGAAATTCACCCTTTGAGAAGCTTCGATCATTCGAAGGGTCTACAGTAAAAGCTTCGATTATTCTCCACAATTCGTCACATTTTCAACACAGAAAGTGAAAGATGGAATGGGGGAATGAGATGATTCATATATTTTTATACATTTTGTGAGAAAAGTTTCTTATTATTGTTACCATTTGCGCATTTAATAATAAACATAACGTTAATTGTCAAATGACCGATTGAAATTAGTTTTTTGTTTTGTTTTGTTTTTTCCTTTCTTGGAATCAATAATTAGAATTAGAAATTTGATATTTAAATTATTATGCATTGTATGTTCATTTTTCTTTTCAATTTTAGTCCCTAATTATGGTAATAATATTTTATTAATATATATAATTATACAATAGTTATATATTAGGGTAAATTAAAAGTTCGTGCATTTGTTGTATTATAAACTGCATAATAGATTGTTTTAGTAAAATTTACTTTCGAAATATTAATTAAAACACACACACACACATGAACCTTTGTTTCTCACCCTAATATAATATATTTATAATTATATTATAACTACTACAATTATATATATATATATAATTATATAATAATTATAAATATAACTGTTATCTTATTCCTAATTCGTGATAAACAACTACGAACATTCATTTTCCTATTCGATATTAGATTTGTGTGCATATTATAGTATTATAGATCGCAATCCAGACGTAGTTAAACATTTCTAGAGGGCAATAGTATAAGCACAAGGACGAGACTAGGCATAGACTCGACTACTGCAGTAACCAGTAACCATGTTACCGAAGTCAACTGCTTCTCATAAATCATAGCTCTGTGATGTAATGTATTCCCACTCTCTCTCTCTCTCTTTCTCTCTCTCTCTCTCTCTCACGTAAACGCACACGTACACATGTATGATATGGAAAATGTGCACGTGCGAACAGTTTCGTGATAATGTACATAAAGTCCCCATGGAATATAATTGCGAATCAAGAGAGGGAAAGAGGTACAGAGAGAAAAGGATGGGAGTAAGGGGATGGTAGAGGATAGGAATAGGAGAAGGATGAGGAGGGAGGGAAAGAGAAAGAGACTAGCTGGACACCCTCTCACGATTCTATTTATCTCTGTCTGTCTCACTATAGTGCGTTCTCTTTCACTCCAAAGTGAATATATAGGAGGTGTAGCGTATACCGATCGTGCCATTGATCGTCCTCGAACACTAGGGTTGAGCGTTCGAGAGGAGGGGTTGGACGTCCTCGTTACGTCAATTATTATCGAGCGTACGAATTACCGAAAGCACCGTTCCCGACCCAACCGGCTTTCCAAGGTAATTTCCCGTTGGAGTTCGAATCTACCAACCCCCATTCGACCAACCAACCCCCGTCGAACAACACCCCTATCTCTACTCTTTCATTCACGTCTCTTAAGAATTATTTTTTCTTTTATTTATTATTACGTGCTATAATATATGTTTTTAATTTGTTTTTTCTTTTTAAATTTTATTATTATTATTATTATTATTATTATATTTATTTTCTGATTTACAATTTGTATTCGTGGACGTTAGTTGAATTTCTACTCTCTTTTTTTTTTTTTTTTTTGGTTTATTTTAAATAACACATGGGTAGTAATTTTTTATATGTTATGAGGGTTTATAGTTTTCTTTTACAATTTTTATATATAATTTAATCGTATGTTTGATTCTTAATTCTTTTTCTAATACGAGTAGCGTTACGTCTCTCTATAGCTAGTTTGTTGGTAACTGTAGTACATATATATATATATATATATATGTCAATACAGTTATTTTTCCGATATAGTTGTAAAGTTATATCCGTTAATTAATCCGCAATATTATTCGATACACGCGCGGTTTTGTTTTTGTCGCAAACGTTAGTAAAAAAATTTTCATAATAAAAAAGTACATCCGATACACGGGATTGATTTATAAATGAAGAAAAAGAAAAAGAATAAGGGGGGATATTAGATGAAAGTTATAAAAATAATATTGATATCATAATATTTTCATGAAATAAATTTTATTCGTTATCGATATCACTACCACCACTACCACCACCACCACCTTGGGGAAAGGGAAGAAAAGTGGTGGGAGTTTGGTTTCGGTACTTTGTAATTTACGCTGTATCGTAAAATAAGAATTTGCGTTTCGTTTTATGGATTACACGAAAATAAATTTCCTCTGCGGTTTAAATTGATATAAAGGAAGTTATTAAAAACGAAAAAAAGTAGGCAATAATTTTTCGAATTTTCGTGAAATATAAAATATTACTTCTATTACTTTTCATTTTGCTACTACTACTACTACTGCTACTGCTACTATTACTATTACTACTACTAGGAGTATTACATGTCACCAAAATCTAACCGTTATTTACTATGCTAACGCGCAGTAATAGTATTTGACTTTGGTGAAGTTCTCAAAGAAAGGTTGACAGGAATTGCTGTGTAAACTTCAAGTACCTCTTATTTCATACGAATAAAGCATCGAGACTTCGAGCAGCAAATACCCTACGAGCTTCTAATTTCAATAGAAAGACCACCACACAACTCGTAAGAGCAATGTGCTGCAGGTGGAACGGATCAAATCGAGCCTAAAGTGGGAAAGAGAAAGAGAGAGAGAGAGAAAGAGAGAGAGTGAGAGTGAACGAACTATAGTTGAAAGCTCTTTCAAACGAATTCTTGGCATGTGCACTTGGCCGAAACGGATATGAAAGAAAATAAATTTACTTATTTCCTAGCACCAAAATTTCTTCTTTACTTACTCGAATATTTCCCTAAGTGATATAATCGTAACAATAAATATTTATATATAAATATATTTATGAAGTAAGCACTTTAAACAAAGGTATTACTCAAAAAGCTATCAGATCTTATTTATAATATTATATTATTTAATTTTTATATATTATATATATTATAAAATTATTATTAATAATTATATATTTATAATAGGCACAAATATAATATATATAATATATTATAATTATATATAGTTATTATTATT
>NW_015148979.1:1698727-1710863 GCF_001465965.1 Polistes dominula | reverse complement strand
GTTATTATTCTATTATATATTATTATATATAACACATTTATCTATTATTATATTTATATATAATATATTAATAATATTATAATATTATATTATAATATAAAAAAATATAAAAATAATATAATATATTATATTTATATATTAAATAATGATTTTAATTATAACGCGTAACTTTAAGTATTAACGTCAAGTAATTGTAAGTTTATGGAAAAATATACCAGCCGACGAAAATTATGCTAAATAAGTTGCTACAAAAGTAGCTTATTTTTTATTATTTTTTTATTTTTTAATTTATTTCTTATATATATTATTTATAAAATAACTTTTTATAGAGTATAGAACAAGTCTTCTAACCTCGTCATTTGACCATCATCTCTTCTCTCTCTTCCTAACAACGCAAGAAGAAACACCATACTTACTACTCTTTGCTAACCTTTCCTTTTACGTTCAATTCACAAAACCGGTTCATGCTTACTCGCGATTAAACTCCAAGAAAGAAGGTAGGTAGGCTGTACCTTCCTCTTATTATAGAAAGTTCAAAGTCACTTTAAAGACATATTTGGCATTATTTTTAATTAGACTATAATAATTATTTATAACAACGTCTATTCTATTTATTATTGATAATTCTATTGAATTGATCATTAAATGCAATCAAAATTGTCGATATTTTATCTCTTAATAATTGATACTATATTCATAATATTTTTTTTTTCTCGTTTTTATGAAATATTCCAACATTATATGTGTGTATATATAATGTGTGTGTAATATACATATGTAAATATGATACCAAAGTACAATGTGAGTATACTTGTCTGATAGATCTTTACAAATACATAATAATTGTTAATCAATTCTGATACCATATTCGAATGTGATGAAAAATTTCTAATCTAATATTGAAACAATTTTCTTTCGTAAAGATCGTAGATATTTAAAAAAAAAGAAAAAAGCTATTTACTTTTTTTTGTTCATAATCCGAGTTAAAATCGAACATCATTGAAAATGTTTTTTTTTTTTTTGTAATCGTTATGTCGAAGATTACTCTTAAAAAGTAACTAAAACTTTAAAAAAAGAAGATGATGAAGAAGAAGAAGAAGAAAAAGGTAAGGGGAAAAAAAATGATAATGAGAAGGAAATAACGAAAGATTACTTCGTCGTCGTATACTGTGAAAATTACGATCGCGTTTGGAAGATTCGATCGAGCGTGTACTGCTATATGCAATAAGGTTATACAAGGTGTCCTCGTGAAATTGCTGTACGCTCCGTTATCTCTTTTATATATATATATATTATGTATGTCGATGGGAATAAGGAACTTTGGATAATTTGTATCTATCTATTGAAACTTCAACGATGCGCATCTTCTTTCACGAGATCAAAAGAAATGTCTCTCTCTTCTCTCCTCTCTCTCTTTTCTTTTTTTTTCTTTTCCTTCCATATTTCGTACTTATTTATTTTTTTTTTTAATATAATTTTTTTCGAAAAATATTTTCAATAGAAAAATAATGAATTAAAAAAAAAAAGGAAAATAATAACAGACAACACTGCGTTAATTTAATTTCATATGCATGCATATGCATGTATGTGTATGTATGTAACAACTATATATTAATATTTTTCATTGTTGTATAACGTTATTAAAAATTGATTGGGAAGAATGATTTTCGTTTTTATTTATAATTAAAAATAATATTCCAATTTCGTAGTTAACTTAATAACCGAACGTACGTGGTTTAACTTTTGATTTGAATTTTTTACCAAAGTAAAACATTTCATTTTTATCTCGTAGTAACATTTTGTACATAATTCAAAATAGAGAATATAGGTTTTGTCTTATGTTAGGTAAATTTATAGTAAGAGTTAACTATGCCGGAGGAAACACGCGATATCGAAAGTTTCAATGGTGGTACAAGCTATAAGCTGCTACCTACTATGACTTTGCGGACAAGTCAGATCAAATTCGTTCAACAAACTATTTCTGTAATAATACAATATTGGTGATATCATAATTAATAATTTATTCACACATTAAATATTAAATTTAAAAAAAAAAAAACGTTAATATATAATAATAACCTATATTAATGTAAATCTTTATTGATTTCAATTTATATTTATTTATATTAATATCGTATAAATAATATTTGAGATCATATTCTAACGCCAATGAAATTTGTTTTAATTTCATGTAAATTTATATTTATTTATTTTAATATATAAATAAGTTTTTATATCATATTCTAATAAGATTTAAATTGGTTGCAGTGTTTAATTTAAATTTGTATTTATTTATCTTAATATCATATATGAATAATCTTTTAAATCATCATATTCTAACGAGAATGAAGTTTGTTGTACTTTAATTTAAATTCATATTTATTTATTTTAATATATATATATATATATATAAACTTTTATAGATCATATTCCAACGAGAATTAAATTTGTTATAATTTAATTTAAAACATGTTTCGAAGTCTACTACTTTACTTTCGTTGTCGTTGTTATAATGTTGTTGAGTTGTGCAAGCGTAACATTTTAAACAGTACTAATAAATACTCAAAAATGTTTGCAAACTCATATGTTTCATTTATGTGTAGATATATATTATTTCATAATATTTTATGATCTATCATATCTTTTTATAATATAACAAATATTATAAAATCAAATTTCTTAATATTTTCATTTATATAGTACGTGTCATAAATAATAATTACCCGACACATTTATTCGAACGTAGTATTATGTACAAAAAGCGCGTTACGTTTTCGAGGAAGTTTGCGGGAAAGGAAAGAATGAGAAAACGGAGAAAGGAAGTGAACAGTAGAAGAAGAATAAAAATAAGAAGAAGAAAGAAGAAGAAAAAGAAATAAAAAAAAAAAAAAAAAAAAAAAAAGAATCATCTTTTAATTTCGCTTAAGATTGATCGAACGATCAACGGGGTTTCTCTTTCGATTCGATCTTTTGGCGTACTTTGCGTCATCGTAGTGATCGTGAATCATGCGAGACGTTACCTATCGACTGGGAAATACNAGGAAGTTTGCGGGAAAGGAAAGAATGAGAAAACGGAGAAAGGAAGTGAACAGTAGAAGAAGAATAAAAATAAGAAGAAGAAAGAAGAAGAAAAAAAAAAAAAAAAAAAAAAAAAAAAAAAAAAACAATAACCGGTCAAGCCGGCTTAAGCTTGATCGAATCAGCCACGGGGTTTCTCTTTCGATTCGATCTTTTGGCGTACTTTGCGTCATCGTAGTGATCGTGAATCATGCGAGACGTTACCTATCGACTGGGAAATACAAAACGACGAACGGTCATCGAGCTCTCGATATTTAGGTCGTGATAGTAATGTAATATTAAAATAGTATTGTCGTCTCATTTTTTACTTTCCTTTTATTTTTTTTTTTTTTGGTTTTGAGAAGGAACTTTTTCCCCATGACACATTGTCAACGTAATTCATCATTTTTCAACATAAATCGTCTTATCGTTTCTATGAACTCTCAACAACTTACCATTTTTATTTCTTTTTTTTTCTAGTTTTTTTTATTTCATAGTGAGTTGACAATTTTAATTGTAAATATTAAAACTGTATCGTCATCGTTGTTTGGTTGCTTCTAGATTTACAATAGTTTTTTTTTTTTTATTAATTCGAGTAAAAAGAAAACAATTATTATTTTCGCAAATAATTATAATATATATAATAACAAATATATAACATATAATAAAACAACAATCTCTATAAATTTTTGAACAATTTTAACACTAAATATACCGAGCTTTCACATATATATTTCTACCACATTAATCAAATAACTCATTTCTACAAAATCATACATATAAAATAAAAAATATACCATTTAGGTAATAAGAATTTTTGTTTCACCAAATAGCACAATATAACTTGTAACAAATTCCACTCTAAAAAAAAATTGATAATCCAATCAAATAGTACATTTAGTGTTAACATCAAACGTAGCTGTATAATATAAAAAAAAGTTACATAATTCTGTGAGTAAAGGTCACTCGTGTGTATGACACAAAATTATGCACTAAGATGTTAACTTCAATAATCGTACGATAACTAGTTATTTTTTTTTGTCAACTAGACAAGATCGTTGACTAGTGATAATAGTAACAATAATAATAATAATAGTAGTAATAGTAGTAATAATAGTAATAATAGTAATAGTAGTCGTTCGATAAATCGAACCATACTATGACGGTACGCACAATGGCAGCGTTAATTTAGGTTTCGTCGAAACCTAGGGGGTTGCTGACTAACGCGAAAATTAGAACTAATTCTCCGATTAATTTACGATTGGTGCTAGTACCTTTTGCATATTCATGAGATAAGTCAATGCTTGTTGCACTCTCTCTCTCTCTCTCTCTCTCTCTCTCTCTCTCTCTCTCTCTCTCTCTCACACACACATACACATACTCTTTCTGTCAAAGTTCAACATTTTCGTCGTTTACAATGAGGTTGTTACAAAAAGCCCTACTCATCCCACCCACTCATCCCACTTCTATCTATCTATCTATCTCTCTCACTCTCTCTCTCTTTCTCTTTCTCTTTCTCTCTCTCTCTCTCTCTCTCTGTAGCATTAGCGTAGGCTAATTAACTCGAAAGTCGAATTACTGATTTCGTATGCGTAAGCTTCCTATACACGTACTCTCACCATATTTAATATATGTGTGTTAGTGTGTATACGTTACTCTCAGCTTTGACGCTTTACCCTTTATGAAAAGTGAATTTTTCTATTAAACTTCGATGATCAATCGAGTTGGGGAGAGGGAAGTAGAGAAAGGGGAAGATCCTTTTTGATGAACAACTAGGAAAGTATATACATATATATGTCGTCTAATAACGAACGACATTATTTGGATATTAATTTGAATATTTAAATTAGTTTCGGATTTTTTCGTCTGAGGAGGAGAAAAAACAAAAAAGGTAAAAGAAAAAGAGATATGCATAATCAAAATTTTGTCTCTGATAAATTCGTGACGATCTTTAAGGGTAACGGAAGTTGTTAGTATTATTATTACATCGTACCTATGAATTACGATGAGGCAAATGGTGCAAGAGAAAAAAGGGATGCAGGGACGACAAGATTTTAAAAAGAGAAACAAAGATAAATAGTCGGCGAAGAATGAGATAAAGAAGAAGAAAAAAAGAGAAAAAAAGGTTGAGAGAGAGAGAGAAAAAGAGAGGAGAAGAAGATAAGTGAGAAGATTTATTTTTAGCAGGCGCCTCGTGCAATATGATGGCGTCATGGTTGTGTTGTGAATTACTGCTGCTGTTGCTGCTGCTGCTGCTGCTGCTGCTGCCTAGGCTAACTCGTAATTGACAGTTCTGTTCGTTCAATGACGCTTCTTGTTTGTATATAAGACACACAACGATTATATTATTCCCATACGTTTTAACATTTATCGTATGATTATGAAAATCGTATACATTTTAATCGAAATCTATGTTATACCTTTTTTTTTTATTTTCATTTATTTTTTTTTTTTTCATCACGAAATTATAAATCTTGTTAAAAGCTGATTTTCACTAGAAATAAATATATTTCTGTATATATATGTATGTTAATTGTTAGTAGGTTTAGTGTTTAATTAAAGTTTAGTTGCAATTCAATAATACTTGATACACTGCGTTATCCAATTATTTTCTTCTTGTTTTATTAGCTTTAAATAGAATTTAGTAACATAATTACAGGTAATAGATTCCGAATTTAACGTCGAATACAATTATTTAAAATTATTTAGATTTTCCGTTGAATTTCGTTTAATAAGAAACTCCGATAATTTGATTTATAACTGTAACATACTTATGGTTCGTTATTATCTTTAATTATAATCAAAGAATAAATAAACTTACTTAACATACTATACAATTATTGATTAAACGATTTGATAAAAGTTTAGGTTTTTTCTTTATTAAAAAAAAAAAAAAAAAAAAAAAAAACATAAAAAATTAACTGATTTAAAAAGTTATATAATAGTTATCTATTATTCAATTATAAATCAAATAACATTTGCAGAATAGATAACAATGATACAATTTATATTTATATATATTTATATTTTTATTCATATTTGCGTGAGACATTTTGTAGAATAATAATAATAATAATAATCATAATAATAATCATAAATCAATAATAGTTATATTTTTCATTTTTTTTTTTTTTTTTTGAAATATTATCTACAACTAATCCTAAGTCATATAAAACAACACAGATAGTTAAAGATTATCAAGAAAGAGATATAACTAAAGAGTTTTTCTTAGTAATAGTTAGATTTGTTCTATAATATATGTCACCAGGAAGCATGACGCCAATGTATTAGAGTAAGCAAGCAAGCCTATCGTGACGTTTGACGATGACGAAGCAGCCAACAGCAGCCATCCCCTGCCCCTCCGTGTCATATCCTACTAATACACTTGCACGTGAACATATATATATATATATTTATATGCACGTATTAAAACGGCAAATTTCACTCATATTTTTAACCGTACTACAAAGCGCCAATTATTTTCATCTCACTCGTGGTAAACAATACCGAAGGGGACTCGTCTGGCGAGGGTGGACAAGTTGAGTAGCTGTGTTAAAAAGTACGAAAGTCGCTTTGAAGATCACAAGTATATGTATGCGTATATATATATACATACGTATAAATGTACGGTATATATAAGTGGAGTAGTCCCCTCTAGTACTTGTTGCACGTGTAACTACTCCGTACTGTCAGTTTTTTCTTTTCTCTCTCTCTCTCTCTCTCTCTATCTCTCTCTCTTTTACCCTTTTTTTCTTTTTTTTTCTTTCGAATAAAACCCGTGTGTCCCCCAAGTTCTTCTCTATTCACAATCGAACTTTTTATCTTACCGTTTCCTAGAATTTATCAAACGTTTAACCTGATTTCTCGCGATTGACGTCGATAAAATTCTCATGCGAATAAAATATTATTTGTAGATAAATTTTTATTAGATAGTGAGATGATATATAAAAAAAAAAAAAAAAAATGAGGATAACAAAGATAAATGGATAAAAGATTCTTATTTTTTTTTTTTTCTTTTCTTTTTTATAAACAAATAATAGAGTATAAGTAGCAGCAAGGAAGAAGCGTGTTATTATAACTTTTTATCGTAAAAATTGTTGATTCGATTTTTTTTATTTATTTTTTTTTTTTTTTTTAAACAAAAATGACGCTTTTACCTAAGTTGTTTCAATCCTTTTTTATCTTCCACATCGAAGAGCATCGAATCATTTTATTCTATATAAACAAGTTTGTATACATATATATATATGTGTGTGTGTGTGTACATATATTATATATATATATATATGTGTAGGTTTTACTAAGAAACTCCAGCGTTCTTGACGGTTATAACTCCGAAACTATTAAAAACTTGTTATGAGATTCGGAGCACCGTACGAAAAGATCTGATAAAAGTTTTCGCGCTGAACTTGTTCGCAAAATTTTACTCCTATCTTGGGTTCCGAAAGATAGATGCTCCTTCCCCTTTTTACTCTCTCTCTCTCTCTTTCTTCTTTCTCATCTCAAAGACGACACAACCACATCGCATAGCATCTCTCACCGTTGGAACTTCGAACGAAAAACGACCAAACGAATAAAAGACAAAGATTCAAATTTACTACAATTGCTGTTTGTATTTCCAATTATATTATCATAAAATGCAAACATTTTCATTATTGTTCGTACTATAGAACTCAACGTGTTTTATTTTTTTTTTTTTTTTTATATAAATAAATAATTTCAATCATTTATATCAAATGAGTGTCTTCTTTTTTTTTCTTTTCTTTTTTTAAATCTTCTTCTCACGTTTCTTCTTCTTTTTCTTTTTCGTTCGTGTTTCATTAAAATAAAATACAATATTATAGATTAACTGCATTAACGTAAAAGTGTATAATATTATATTCGAATGAAGGAAAAAGAACAAAAAATAAAAAATGTTACATTAACGTAGAAATAATTTTGGTATTATTATTATTGTTATTATGATTATTTCGTTAACGTGCATTATTATATATATATATATATATATATATTGACGTTTTGATATCTGAAATATCAATTTGAAGATAAACGTAACTACAGATGGAATGTGTATTTTACAAAATTTCCATATAACATACGTGCGTGCATACATTCATCGATCATTGTTAAAAATAAGGAAATAAAATAACAACGTCAATGTCACCAACGATAGCAGGATCCACTATGCCCAGCATGGTGGATGCTTTTTCGCTGTTGTCATAAATGGATGTTGTTGATCATTGAAATACACAGGACAAGCATAACGACGAGAGATCACAAGCATTGTACTATTTTGTACTCTTTATAACACTCCCCACCAACTTCTAGCATACTTTTATTACATTTCCAAGGTATGATTTCAACATATAACATATTAAAACCCTCTAATGGACTAAAATTATTATAACATTAGTTACATACAATTACTTTTTGTATTATCGATCATTTAATGTACTTTTCAAAAACAAATTTTTATGTTACTAAATGCAAGAATATTTCATTGATTCTTCTTCAATGATTAAACACGAGTTCAATCTATTTTCTCAACTAAGAAATACAATGAATTATTCATAATTATTTATTTTTTTTTTAACTATAATATCATAGAAAAGAAACATATAAAAATATGATTATATTAACAATTAATTTATAATAAATCTTACTTAGATATTATGAAAAAGATTTAAAACAAAAAAAATAAGTAACATCGATTGTCAAGGGTTATAATAATTTACGTTATTCACGTTATCATTTTAAACATTCACATAAATAAAGTATCCAAACTGTAGAGAAAACTTTGTGATTATATTTTCTATGACCCCTTGAGGATTCAAAAATATATATGAAAAATATTGTATATTACTTTTATTATCTAAAATATTGTTCAACCTTTACCATATATATATATGTATAAGGGGGAAGGGGAAAGTGAGGTATGTAGATAGTAAGAGATACGATGATCGACGTAGAAAACGTATAAAGCAAAAGCAAGCGTTCGTGTTCGAAGCTAATATCGAGCTTGAGAATAGGCTAAAGCCTTATACTGTATTAAAGTTCGTTTTATTATGTCCGATAATAATAGCATACGACTGAGTTCGCAAAGTTAGTACAAAACTTCGGTATATATATATATATATATATATATATATATATATATATATATATATATATATATGCATCGATCGGTCGGAAAGCATCATCGCAAGTCGCAATTTAACAATCGAAAGAAAGAAATAAACGTATACCTATGTATATCACAAGTTCATAGAAATAATCCATCGTCCTCTTTTATCTTTTTTTCATTTCTTCATTTATCAATCAACTAACTACTGGAAATAAGAGAAATAAGAAATCTTAAATAAAAGGGGGAATCAAGGTAGGGGTGTTAAATGCTATTGCTATACGATTTCTTAACAAGAGCACTGATGATGTTCTCATTTCATAAACGTTTTTTTCTTTTCTTCTATTTTTAATAACTATGAAATGAGATTATTAAATAGAACCATGTGGAATGAATTTTGAAAAAAATGTTACATTAAAACACAACCCCTGTGGGATTTTAATTATTCAAAATGTACAAAATGAGCATTTAATAATATCTTTTAATTTTTAGAATGAATCGTTGCTGCTGCAAAACATATAGAAAAATAAAGATTATTACAAATATATATATATATATATATATATATATATAATTGTTTCCTAAAAATATAATTTTTATTTGCTAAAAAAAAAAATGACACTAGTGGTGCAAATAGAATTAATTATCCACCGTGAACGCATTAACCCTTTGATTTCTATTGACGCATATATGCGTTCGGTAAAAGTTACCATCGTGAAATTTTGTCTTAACACACATATGAATGTTAAATAATGTAACGTTTGATTAACATTTGATTGATTATTATTTTAAATTTTGTCAGATAAACATTCTACAACAAAAACAAAAAAAAAACAAAAACTATATAATTGTTATTAAATATAATTTATCATTAGATCTGATATTAATAACAAAATATTAATCAATGAAAACAATAATAATAAACTGTTCCATTTCTAGAAAACACTTGAACTAAAATTATATTCAACACTAAAAGAAATTTAACAAGATCCAATATAATAATTCGACATTTTAAATAGTACAATGAGAAAAAAAAAAGTTATTCATCTCGAATAAAGTTTATCTAACAACTTTTACCTTTGTCACATTTCAATCTATCCAATGAGAATAGTTATTTCAATCGATTAGAGTAGAACACCCTTTTCGTATGTGCTCGAAATAGGAAGATATAGAAAGAAAAAGGAAAAAAAAAAAAAAAAAAGAAAACTAACAGAACCGATCCTCGCACGATGCTCATACAACACCACACGCCTTGTGATCGAACCCTGCCATTTGTTACACAACCCCCTTTCTGAAAAGGGGATGCTCGCACCCAATATGGATCGATAAGTTAGGCTATACCACCCTCTTTGAGTTAGAACCAGAACGCGCGACGGTGCAACGATGAGAGAAACGTTGGATCACGTTTTTCCTCCCTTCTTTATTTCTTTCTTTCTTTCTTTCTTTCTTTCTTTCTTTCTTTCTTTCTCTTGTATTCGTTCGTTCATTCAGTTTCATCTCTCCCCCAGTTCGTCAGCTTCTCTCATACGAACTAACCCCCCTCCGTGTCGAGCACTCTACGTTATTCTCCTCTGACATCATCGTTTTTATCTATGTATGTGTGTTGTTCGTGTGCATGCATGTTTCGTGTATATGTATATGTATGTGTGTGTGTACTTATATGTGTGTGTGCATTCGTTGGTATATTTCTTGTGTTCGGAGTAGTAGACACGCGTACAACGATGACTCATAGATCGAGAATCCACTTTGTTCGACTGCTTTTCTCTCTCTCTCTTTCTCTCTCTCTCTCTCTCTCTCTCTCTCTTTCTCTTTCCCTCTCTTTTCTTGACTTTATCCGTGATCCGTGTTCCAAGTTACAAAGGAGGGATTTGGCCTCGAAAGCTGCATTATACTTAAAGTGCAAATTACTTCTTTTTCTTTTGCTTCTTCGTCTCTTCGTTTTTCGATATATATATATATATATATATTTGATAATAAATTTGATATTTATTTATAACTATGCTCACTTGAAACTCGAATATTATTATAATTATTAGAATGAACCAAAATATTATTAGAATGACCAATTGTTACTTTTATTATTATATTATTTTTCATATCGCTTGCAATTTCTTTTTTAAGTCAATCAAATTACTTGATAGATACAAGTGAAATATTAATTTAACAAACGCACAATTTGTTTATCCTAATATTTGACAAATTTTCAAAATTGAATATGTAAAAATGTATTATTTCACGATTTATAATATACAAGTAGGGTATACTCTCGTATAACGTGGTTGATAATACACTAAGCGTTGTAGAAAATCATGTTGTACAAAAATGTTTCTTAGCATAACATGATTTTTCTTTTATTATTATTATTATTATTATATTATTATTATTATTTTTTGTGAGATAATTTGTAATTGTTCGTAAGAAGAATAAGTATGTGTTTAGGATACAAATATTTAATAAAATTGTTAACCAACGTAGATGTATTGGGTTGTTCGGAAAATAATTTCGTTTTTCTTATATGAAAATGAAAACAATTATCACTTCGAGGTTAAACCTAAGCCTTTTTCAAGTGAGCTTAAACAGTTAAATTTGATAAATTTAATTTCTTACCGATCTTACGTTTTGTTATTTGCCGGTTAGCATCAACTAATGCCTTTATTATGTTAGGAAAAAATGAAATTACTTTACGATCAATCCAATATGTATATTTAGTAGAAAAAGTGTAGAATATTATTGGAAATATCGATAAAAAAAAAAAAAAATATGTTTCTTTTTTTTATATATATATTTTTTCTTTTTTTTCTTTTTTATTTTTATTCTTTTTTATTTTTTTTTCTCAAAAAAAACTCACAAAGTTGACAATAAGATTCGGAATCGAACGACATACCCACGTACGACGGTACGACAACCTGAAAACTTTATTTCGATCTACGACAAACGAACGTACGAATTGTTTTTCTA
>NW_015148979.1:1674316-1698712 GCF_001465965.1 Polistes dominula | reverse complement strand
ATATATATATATATATATATATATATATATATATTAGATTACGAAAAAAAAAAATAAGTTCTCTTCATATTTTCTCATGATAGATGTGTAATTCTTAACGTTTGTTTGAAAGCTAACCCATATATCGCGTAGAAACATTTAATAAAATATTAATAATAGTTTTATTTTATTCGATTATAAATTATTGCATTCTTAAAAATAAATGAAAATATAATAATAATAAAAAAAAATTAACAATATTCTATTACAAAAAAAGGGAAGGAAGAAGAATACGATTATTCGTTAAATATTCCCTAGTAACACAAAAAATTGAGGAAAAAAAAATTGAATACACGTGTATTTAATATTAAAAAAATGTTTAATCTCTTTTTTTTTACACATGTATTCAATATTTTTCAATATTTTGTACTACTAGGGTTATTTATATTCTTTATATATTATTAAATAAATAAATTAATTAAAATTATTTAAATCATTCCTAATGTTTATATTATATAACGTAATATCAATTCGTGTGACCCAAAACTAATTCGATTCATTATACAACATAAAAATTTTCCCCAATCTGATATTACATTAACATTAATTTCGTATCGTTTATTCTATTCCTATTTCCCTTCTGCATATTTGCGAGTGTCAGAAAATTATCAATAATCGAATGCACGAGACCAACAACGTCAAAATTAACAACAAGTTTAATACAAATCTAATTTGTGTTGTTCTATTTTTTTTTTTTTTATTTTCGATACTTATCCTACGAAGTTTTACATTTTCTTCGATAATTTCATCTTCCTTTATTAAATTATTTTCCCTCTCTCTCTCTCTCAGTTATCGTAAAGGTTATTTAAAAAAAAAAAGAAAATATTTGCAAGTATTAATATCGTCAAATCGATTAATCAGTTAAGCGTGTTTGACGACTATATCCGTCATGGAGATGTGACAAAATTTTGTGTTATTAAAATTTTGGTGAAAACTAAATTATATTCGTAAAAATCAAGAATAAATTGGTAACTTCCATAAATATTCGATTTTTTCTCTAATTTTTGCGTTTATTATATATAAATATATGTTAATATTAAGAAATTGTGTGTACATTACTAACAAAATTGTTCATTTTCCAAAATACAGTCGTCTTTTTTTTTTTTGACTATCCAATATTTTAACAGCGCTCTACTTACTCTGTGTTTGACGACTATATCCGTCATCGTTTGATTATCGCGACACACACATGGAGCGCGCTTTGCGCACAGATCGCAACACTTAACTGGTTAATTAATTAAATTGAAAGAGTTTTTCCTATCAACAACAATGACGAAAAACATTTTGATGATTAATAATATATATATATGTGCTCTTTGATTTTAGGAAAAATAAATATTTTCATTACTTTTCTATATATTATAAAGTTCGATAAATATTGCGTTTTGTTTATATATAATATTTATTCGTGAATATTATTTTCTCCGATGAGGAAATATTGAAAAAATAAAAAAAGGAAAAACGTTAACCATACCATACCCGTAGTAGTAGTAGTAGTAGTAGTAGTAATAGTAATATTTCTGGTAAAATCTTTTTCGCGATTGGAGGAATAACAACAAGCCGCCCAGGAATATTTCGAAAGTAAAGAGTGGAGGAAAAATAAAACTAAACAAAACAAAACAAAACAAATCGTTGTTACTAGAGAAAATAAAATCCCTTTCCTTGACGTTTGAATTTTCATCTTTAAAAAGGGTAGGATCTTTGAGGTTTATTGACTCGTCTTTTTTAGGATCAGAAAAGACTAGCAAGAGAAATGGAAATATGGAAGAGAAGGGGTCGTTGAAGGGGAGAGAGGGTGGAACTATAGTGTATTGTCACGATTTATACGCTTGACAAAGTCGATGGTATATAATTCTCGACAGTTTAACGTTGAACTTTTTAATCAACGTTGAATTTGCAATAACCATTTTTTTCTTTTATTTTTTCTTTTTTTTTTTTTTTATTAATTATCAATGGATCAAATAAAATGACGTACTTACTTTTTATCCTTTTTCTTTCTCCATCTATATTTAAATTCGTATAAATAATAATTTTTTTTTGTTTCTGCTTCTTCTACCACCCCCATCCTCCATAATTTTCTTCTTCGCTACTGCAATTAACCTTAATGTTTTCAAATAAATATATACATTTTAAGAGATACCATTATGTCATAATATAATCATGCATTTTGTTGATTCATTTTATTAATTCATGTTTTTACAACATTTTATTTTATTATTATTTTATATAACTACTCTAATATTTATTACATTTATCTCTCTTTTACGTACGTATTTTTCAATTTATATCTTTCACGTACACGAGTGTATTTCGTTTCATTGAAAATTACTTTATAATATCTACGATTATTATACTCTATTATAATAATCTACTTATATAAATAATTATAATTCGACCAATTAAAACAATTATTTTTCCAATGTATTTAATTCCAACAAAATTTTTGACTTATAATAAAATAATAATAATCCCCATCGAACAATATAAATTTGTATTATTTATTATTATTGTATTTTCCTTCTTTTGTTACAATTTTTTCATAAGTTTTCTTCCTTTTTCCTTTTTTGAATCGTTGATTCAAAATGTTGTGAAATTTATCATATATATTTATTAATATATTTCAAGTTGTCTTAATTGCAAGTAATATAAAATAAATCTTTGGAAAAAACAATTAAATAATACCCCCTGCTCCTTATTATTCGAATAGGGGGGGGTGGAGGAGGAGATAGAAACATCGATTAGAAAGAAATGAATCTCGATATGATTTAAAATTCTGATATAGAATAATAATAATAATAATCATGGTATATATATAATGTTCGTTTAGAGATGTAGCTAGCTTGTCTTTAGTATGAAACGTGACCAACTTATCCTCTAACACGGCGATTCTATTTTTCACGAGGCCATAAGTGCGAAAGTACCACTTGGTCGCGTAGTGGTCGTCGTAGGTGGGTGATGGGTGGTGGTGTGGCGGTGGTGGCGTTGGTTGTCTAACGATCGGTATATAATACGCCATTTCCGAGTTTTTTTTTTTTGCTTATGATACAACGGGAAAAACCATTTTACCGAGGGTTCTGCAAGAGAAAGAGAACGAAAAGAATGAGAGAGAGAGAGAGAGAAAGATAGAAAAAATAAAGATATAGTATGAACGAGAAATAGTATGAACGAATGGTATAGCAAACGAAAACACAACTGTGCCAACTATCGCATCTTTGTAGAAAATATTGAAGGGAAAGAAGAAAGAACAAAAAGTACGATAATATAAATCGATGGGACACAATAAAATGATATCTATTTATATATATATTTGTGTGTGTCTTATATTCTGTTTAAAAGATTTCTTCGATTATTTTTTTTTTTTTTTCTATTTTCTATTAAAGTGGAAATCATTTTTATAACTTTAGTGATCATTTCCCTTTACCCTGATTCTCTAGGAAGTAAACAGGTCATCTAAATATGACTTAAAAAATTCTTGTAACATTGATTTTATTTTATTTTTTTTTTTGTTTTTTTAATACATATCTTCCAATACGAGAATAAACATTCGTATGCATTGTCAACAATGTTATTATTATGGTATAACAAAATTGTTTATTTATTTTTTTCCTTTCTTTAATTTTGTCCTTTTATTTTCCTTGTTGTTATTGCAATTACTATTATTTAATTTGTAATTCTCGCGTATCGTATTTGAAATATGATTTATCATATTTGTATAATCAAATATAGATATTATACACGTAGAACGTTATCATAATTTTATGCACATCGATGATGACCACTATTTAACGAATCCATATTAAAAAAATACAAATTTTTACAGAATTCTTCCTCCTCGTCCTAATTATCATTTATACAGCTGATCTATTTATTTTTATTTTGTACTTTCTTGATACCTGCGCGTTTGACTAACAAACTGCTGTTCCGATCACATGCACGTAAAGAGGGATGGGTAGGGGTGAAAAGAATGATGAAAATGAGAACAAAAGAAAGGGAAAAGGGAAAGGGACAGACGTTGAACTTCCACTTCCTCCTCAACCTTCACGAACAGTGTGCGATCGGACGTAAAATCAACATTGACATAAGCTTCTCCCTCACAAAAGGCGTATAATCGTGTGGGGGTGGGTGGTGTGGAATGAAAGGGTGGGGTATAGAGAGGCGAGTACATTTTTCTTGTGCGTTCCTCTCTTTTTTTTTCCTCTTATGTTAAAAGAAAATGAGATTATGCTTCTTTGCTGCTTCTGCCTGCCGCCACCGCCGCACTCTTTTCATTCGTTTTCAATTTTGTCGTAAGGATAAGGATAGTCGAGTTATAAAGAAATAATGCATGTGTTGTGTTGTTATATATATATATATATATTAGTATATATTATATAATGGTATAGAACTTTAACCCTTACAGAGCTATTGACGCATATATGCGTTTGACAAAAATTACCAGAATGCTCTATCAACGTATACACGTGTTTCTTTTTAATATTAATAAAAAATTAATTAAATTATATTTATAAAGAAAAAAACTTCAATTATTAAATATAATTTATTATTAGAATTTGCTTAATAATAAATTATTCCGTTCCTATAAAACATTTTGATTAAAAGTAATACAGCACTCAAAGGATTAAAGTGTATGTACGTGTGAAAAAAAAAAAAAAACAATAAATAAAAAAGTACCATAATCAGTATCCTGTAATCATTCCATACTTTTGCCAGATTGAAATTATTTTTTTGTCGTGCCAACTCAAAGAATTGCAATACGAAACACGTAGATAGATTTTCAATCATCGAAATTATATTATCCCCTTTCCCCCCCCCAATCCCAATTCCATCTCCCTTTATATTTATCACCTTTCTCATTACCAACGGACTACATCATCATCATCACCATCATTTTCCAAGAAAACTATATCAAATAGACTTTTTGATCGTTAGCAAGCGTTAACTACTTTTCCAGATAACTACTTCGTAGGATACGTTATTGACGCATTTAGAAAGTTAAATCCGATAGAAAATATTTGTCTCATCCGGTTGGAACGATTCGTCCGAATTACTTCTCACCCCACCCTTCCATCTCGCCACCCCCTCGCCCCCCACTCTCTTCGTATAGTTTTACTCTTTTTCCCTACCATCCCCATCACTTGTGTACTATACTTATTTCCTGAAGTGAATTTCCTGATCGATCGAACGATCGATCGATCGAACAGCTTTCCTTCCGATTGCTAAATCGAACGTGGAATTTGTTAAATGCCCCCCTCTTACTTTAGATTCTTCTTTAATTGCTTTACGTCATTTAGCCCCTCTCTCCCCCCTTCTTCTCCTCTTATTCATCTTCCCATCCTCATCTTTCTTCTTAACTTTCTTATTTCTTTCAACATAACCAACCCTCTTGATTCGTTGAACAACTACTTTTGTTTTTCCTTACTTTTATTATATATATATATTTTTTTTGTTTTATTACGAGACAAACTTTCTTTTTTTCACCCTCCTGTATTCATTTTTATCGCCATTATCTTCAAATATCAGATTCGTCGATTATTAACTAATAATAACATCGTTATCTGATATGAGTTATATTTGATTTCAAAAGCATAATTTTATATTATGTTCTTTCTCGTTTAAACTTGTATGAAAAAAGAAAATAATGTTATATCGTTGATCTTTTTTTTATTATCGTTCAGTTACGTGCTTGGTTTATATCGTTTTTATCGTGTAATTGTTTAATACGTATGCTAAGTTGTGGTGTTGTGTTTCTTTCTTTCTTTCATAGTTAAGTTGCATCAACATGAGCCATATACTTTCGTGTGTGTTGTTAGAGTATGGTTGGATTGTTCGTACACGACATTCGCCGAAACGGAAGTTGGCGTATTTTTAAAAGGCGACGTAAAACGCAACACGATAAAACTGATTATCTACCCGATTCAACGTGAAGGAAAAAATAATTTCTAATTTTTCTTACACAACGTTTGTAAATTCTTTTTTCTTTTTTTTTTTTTTTGTTCCCTTGATATCATCAGACCCCGACACGTGTGTGTGTGTGTGTGTGTGTGTGTGTGTGTACTACTCGTTGTTTCAAATTTATTTCTCCGTTTCTTTTTTTTCTTTTCTCTCTTTTCACTTTGTTCTCTTTTATGTAATTATACGGCAAACACGATTGCGACAAATGTGTAACATTTTGTACTTTTAAATTGCACTATTTGTACTATTAATAGATAAAAACGTGATTACGAGACAATTTAATAATTTAAATAGTTAGCGTTAAATTATTTCGAAAGATTTGAAAATTTTCTATTAATTTTCACGTTGGTAACAATAAAATAAGATATATTATAAAATAATATATATGATATAACATATTATTAAACTATTAAACGCGATATCTTAAAATTGTAAAATAATTGTTGATATAAAATGGTCGAATAAAAAAAAAAAAACAAAAAGAGGAAAAAGAAATATTTAAATTAACACGTTGACGCCGGCGTCGATTTTCAGTGTCTGCACTGTGGGGCGGCACTCGAATCTAAGATGCGCTTCATTTGGCGGCGCGTGATTTTTGCTTGTTCAAACTTGGACCAAGGTGGACCACCGGTGGTACAAGCCGCCCGATGAGACAGTCTAGTGCGGGCCACCGGTGGTACGCGCCTGCGTGAACGTGTTAAATTAGTAACCTCATTAATCGAGATAAACGACGAATTGACTCTCATCAGGAAAATAATTAATCAAATTCTTTTGATCGTAATAAAAGAATTAAACGAATCATTTTAATTTATATTAACTCTTGTTAAATAATTACGTATTTTCAAATTCTTTATAATAACAATTAATTAAAATAATTAATTATTCCATTTTTTCCACATCGCTGCCTACTGTTTTTGTTATTGTTGTTGTCGTTGTACATTTAACATTTATTTTTAAAAACCAAATAAATTTGGCGCAATTTCGCGAGATATTTACTACTACACTGTCGTACAATTTTCCACTCTAATAAATGAATAATAAATAACCAGCCCACATGGGTGTGTATATCATGTTATTCAAACAATAAGATCGATTAATTTATCCAGATTGTCTATTTAGAAATTATGATTAAATAATTACTTTTCGAAGTAATATAATCGCCCCCCACCCCACCCCACCCCACCCCTCACCCCCAATCACTATAGTAACTACAATTATAAAATCAATGATTAATTATATTTAAAGTGAAGTTCATTTACGTTTGACAATCTCATTAAACTACGATGAGTAATAGAGAGATAGAGTGTGAGTTGAGGAGAGGGGTGGATAGGAGAGGGTAGTGGAGGGGATTTGGAGGGTTGGAGGAGGGGATCGCAACCTTTTCGTAATTGTTAAAACGTCATCAATGGGTAGGCGTGTTGCAACGCACCAACCTATCTATATGTTGCACAACGAGCAAGACTCTTCTTCTCTCTTCCTATAACAAGCGTATATCGTTTGCACGATCCTTGTTTGAATTTCCCTCGAATAATGGAATTACTCTGTCGATCTGGCATAATGTAGTATCGACGAGCTGTGCAAACTATTATATACCCGTGGCATCATCTTTGTTTGAGTTCCCAACGAGGAATCGTTTGCCAACGAGAAACTGTGCCCGTTACTTTTTTATTTTTCCCTTTTTTTTCCACTTTCGTCTCTTTTTTTTCTTTTTTTTTGTTTGTTTTTATTTTTGGTTTTTTTTTTTTTTAATATTTTTTTTACACTTTATAAACCTAACTTAATATCGTAAATATAAATATTAACGTAGTACACATATACAACAGAAGGGAAGGAGATAAAAATTATTTAACGCGATTAATTATTGTAATATTAATTAGAGTATCGTTAAAAAAAAAAAAAAAAATTAAAAAATAAAATATAAAATATGTCGTATTTATAATATAAATGAAAAAATAAGTAACGTTGAAAAATGTATATATGATATGTGATATGCGAGAAATATATTTCTAAACATTTTACAATATTCACGTTTTATTGAAAAACGAGAATAATGACAACTCGAAAGAAAGAAAAGGAAATGGTTTAACTAATCGAAAAAAAAAAAAACGGTCTTTCAGGGGTTTAATGTATTTTGTTTGTGTGCACATATCTGAAACTTTCAATCGGTGTGTGTCTATATTCTACAATGGTTTTTTTATTATTCTATTTAAGAATCTCACCAACGTTGAATTTTTAAACGCCATTGACTTTCATTCAATCTCTTGCATAGCTATTTTCATACTCGGATCTTCTTCGAAACGCCTCAGGAGATTTAAACAGGATTATGTTAGAAGATAGATATATAAAATTGATTTCTCGTATAAACGTTCATGTTTTATTGCAATGCAAACGATATCCCACATATGTTAACTCTAACACATATATGTCAGAGTGTGTATATTATTAACGATTGATATATAAACGATTAATATGCATACATATAATAATAAATTATTTTTCATTCAAACTTAAATAGTGTTAACTTAAGGTTTTCTATTTAAAACAATTAGTAGTTTTTTATTTTATTTTATTTTATTTTATTTTTTTTTCAAATAACGTGGTTATGTAATATATAAATTAAGAAAAAAAAATTCAAAAGGTAGATCAATTTTTTAAAAGTATTCTTTGATTTTTACAAGAATCCTCTCGTAGTTAAACGTTTTCATATCTTTTCTTGTACTTCTTTAAAACTAATATTTACTCAGTCGTATTTTTTTATAGGATCTAATCAACGGATTCAATTTCCATCTTCCATTTTAATTACTCGTAGCTTGCAAATACTTATAATTCATTATTATTTTTACGATTACTATATAATCAAAATTCTTTTTCATATTTTTTTAACATTAATTTAACACTTCAACGCTAACACATATACATAAATATACAATCGATACATAAACCAGTTGGATCGTATCGCAAAAAGAAAAAGAACAATAAATAACAAAATAAAATATCATACAATAAATTCTCCATATAATATTCTATACACGCGGCTATAGGACCAGGTTGTTATGGGGGAGGGTGAAACATCATACATTAGGTACCATACAATAAAATAATCGTATACGCGTGTGACACACAAAGCTGCAACGCGTGTCATAGTTCGCAGTGGAAATCAAAATGGGTGGGGAAGGGATGGGGATTGGAGGAATTGTTCACATTTTCCGAGGGTCAAACCAACAAATCCCCTGGTGGTATGTGTACATCTCGTTGGACGACATTGGAACGATCCTTAGGGGGAAACTCTCATACTTTCTCTCTCTTACCCGTCCCCATCCCCTTTCTAACCATCAGTGCACTCCCGGAAAACAGAACGAGATTCTGCGGGATGTTACAGGCTGTTTTACGATATTAAATCACACCGTGTAGGTCACTACCCTTCTGGTAAACTCGTTTTACACCACCAGGATAGAAGGAGGAGGAGGAGAAGGAGAATGGGGGAGAAAGGGGGAAGGACTCCTGCTGTCGTGAGATGTTTATAAGGGGATGTGAGACACGAGGATCCTAGGGAGTGTGCAGAGAGAGAGAGAGAGAGAGAGAGAGAGAGTTAGTTAGAGAATAGTAGTGGTAGTAGATGGGGAGGGGGTGGGGGACATCCTCATGCTGCGACACCCTCGGTCAGAAATTGATTCCATTTGCATACCGTTCGGCCATTGTGTTCACGCGTGTTGTTGTTGGTTGCATCGTCTACACACATATATATATATATAGAATTGGACATTGGAGAGGCGTACAAGATTTAGAGATGTTTTGGGAATTTTCTTCTATGAGAGAAATAAAAATAAAAAATTAATATAACAGAAGATTTACGAGTATTGTTTTTTAGTCGAATTATTCGAAACTTTAAAAATTAAACTAGAGGCATTTCGTTGAACCGAACATATTACACGCGTACACGCGCGTGCATATATATACGTGATCTGTATATCTATATGTCAACGTATATATATATATATATATGTATATGTACACACATGAATAGAGATGTGTATAGGAACGTGACACGAGAGGTCAAAGTGGACTCGCACGTCCTTGTCTCTCCAGTGTCAATGGAGTAGGAAAGAGAAAGAGAGATAGATAATAGAGGAGAATGGAACGTGTGTACGCACACATTAACAGGTATATGCGTACGTAACAACACAACGTAACACAACAACAACAACGACAACAACATGTGTGTGCTTCTTCCTCATGGCACGCGTCTATTACAAACCCCACCTTATTCAAATTATGTACGAACTGCCACAGAAGTATTTTTAACCCCCTTGATGATGCTCACTCTCTCTCATGAATGAGATATGTAATTTTATGTCCCTTGTATCTCTCCCTCTCTCTCTCTCTCTCTTTCTTTCTTTTGTTGTTTTTATCTGTCTTCTTTCTCTCGCAAATGTTCTATTTATCTATCCATCTGATCATCTGTTCAATTCGTTCGTCAAATTCAAATGATAAATTGTCAAATGAGTTATTCAAAAAAAAAAAAAAAAAAGCTCTGACAATCTTATTCAATTACAAATTATTATTCTAATTTGACGGATTTTTTAAAACTCGAATGCTTATATTTTTCTTACTCTGAACAAATAACAAGTAAGTTGAAGAGTATATAAGATTTGGTTTATTTTTTTCGTAATTACAAATAAATTCTCAAACGAAATGTTGCATATACAATATTGACGAAGTATAAAATTTTGATTAAAATTTTTTCTATGACACGATAAGAAAGAATAAAAGTAATACCTTCTTATACATACTTCCAAAGTGACTCAGAATATAGATACAAAAAAAAAAATTACATATACTATTTACGAATTATTTTGTAACGATCTAATAAAAAACATCCTAAAAAAAAAAAAGAGAGAAGAAAAAAATAAGCAAAAAATTAATAAAGTAAGAGAGAGGGATGGGGAAAAAAAATTAATATTCCAACAAACATAGTCAACAAAATTTACATATAATAATAATAATAATAATTAAAAAAAAAAGACCATGTCATATTTGACTTATTAAAAAAAAAGTTCATTATTACATATTTAATACTTATATATGAGTCCACCCGTTCCGAAAGCATCGGATAAATAACCTATCGTAAAAGAGAGATAGATAGAGATAGATGGAGAGATTGATTTTTAAGTGAGATGAAAAGAGAAAGAGAGAGGGAGGGAGGATTCACGTTGCAGAATCCACGAAGCGGAAAGACCATTTATCGGTCGGCATCTCTTTGAGTTACGATGGTCAATGTTGTCGTTGGCCGCTCGTGCGGTTTTGGTTTACGAGATTGCGATGCTTCTATATGCAACGCAGATGTGCGTACGTGTGTATATATATATATGTGTGCGTGTGTATATGGTGTGTATGTATGTTGAATATTCTCTCTCTCCCTCCCTCCTTCCCTCCCTCTCTATTTCTCTTTCTATCTTTATCCATATATCTATATATCTATCTCTCATTGCAATACTCGTGAAATAGAAAATGGAATTTTGTTTGGTTTTATGCAACGATATCGCTCTTTCGTGTTAACCATGCTAGCGGTCCACCGCATCGGTTCTCTCGGTTCTCTCTTTCTCT
Organism: Polistes dominula; assembly: GCF_001465965.1. Next base: position 1,687,117 of record NW_015148979.1, on the reverse strand, counting down.
CTCTATCTATCTATCTGTCTATCTATCTATCTCTATCACTATCTCTATCTCTATCTCTATCTCTGTCTCTTTCTTTCTCCCTTATAGTACGCGTGCGCATTTGCGAGCAGATTTAATCCACGCTCTCTGTAACGAAGCCAATTGACATCTCGCACGAGATAGGATAATCGGTAAACTCGTGGACGGGTTTTTATCGGATTAACGAGAGAAAAAAAAAGAGACAAAGATGTTTAGATATATACGGATAATAGATTTTTTTTTCTATGGATATATATAGATATATATTGTATATATATGTTATGCGCGCATATGTGTATTTTTTTTTTCGTTCAATTTTTTCGAACGTGTTTACTTTTTTTTTTTTTTTGGATATAATCGAAGCTTTGGTACATAAGCTTAATTATTATTTTCAATTAACATTAGGAAGTATCGAATTACGTTCTAAATGATTGAAACTATTTGTATCCCTCCCCCTCTCCCCATCTTCAATTATTAAAATAATTTCTATTTTAAAAATTGTGTTTTTGTTTAATTAGGTTCTAAACCAAAAATGTATATATATATACATATATATACATTTTGTATACATTTTGTATATACATTTTTGGTGTATATATATGGAATAGCACGGGTTTTGTTAGATTTTTAATTAACCTTTATTCGCGTATGATTGAAAGCAATTGTTATTGTTTTTATTGTTTACTTAAACAAAAAAGAAATAGTCGAATATCGTTCGTCGAGTATCGATCAATAAAACGAAAAGTAAATATCAGTACTACTAAACGTGTAATCACGAGCGAACGGTCAAAAAAAAATGATCGTTTTAAAAATTTCATTCAACATATATATTGTATTATTGGATTCGCTTTATTTCGTTTGTGATAAAAAAAAAAAAAAAAAAAAAAAAAAAAACAAAAAACAAATTAGTTCCAGAAAGTAGTGTTAAATGATAACAATTATATTGTCTTACATTTATATTCGAAATACTAGCAAAGATATACTTTCTGAATCGTTATTCGCATTCAAAATTTCACCTCGGTTAGAGTTGATCTCTTAGGGTTTTCAAAGGTAAATGAAATAAATTGTCAGTAGGGAAAAGGTGTACCGTGAGCCCGCATTTTGGGAACCACATTAAGGTTTGTAGGTACTACTTTTCCTCCCCCTTCCCCCCTCCCCCACCCCCTTCCTCCTTTCTTCCATCCAACGTCTATACGAGAACTTAACACCGAACTTTTCGCGATAAGAGAAAAGGTTTCACCGTTAATGTCCTTCAACTTTCTAGCCATCGTTTGTCCATTACCACGTGAATGAAATACGTCAGAGGAAGAAAATGTGTTATGTTCCTTTCCCACATCCCACCTCCACCCATTATCGAAGCAACCATATAAAGAGAATGGGAAATGTCATTTCTGACAATAGATTTCGTTTGAATTTGCCGTAATATTCGAACAATGAAAGTAAAAGGTAAAATTTCTCATCTTATTGAAATAAAATAATAATTGTTCATAACGATATTATTGTCCATAGATATATAATTATACGTTGAAAAGTATCCGTTAAATGTAATTAATGTATGAAAAAGTTAGATCATTAAATATGAAAAACGTCCGATTACTCCGATTACTTTTCCAATTTTTAATTGAACATATTACACTAATATAATTGTAATAATACATTAAACATAAATGTTAAATTGTAACAATACCTTTAGGAAAACAAAAATCAGAAGAGATAAATGAAATGAAATTTTTATAATACCATTGAATAAGTAATAATTAAAATTAATTATTTAATGAGAAGAACAGAAACCATTTGTGTTATTTAAACGATGTTAAACCGATCATTATTTATTATTATCATTAAATATTATTGAAGATATTTCTTTTAATTATTATATTATAAAAAACTAATTAAGCTAAAAAAAAACCCCTTGTAAAATATTTTAAAAATAGGATTTGATCATTTCGGCTCTTTAGAAAGGCTCTGCCGTTTTTAACCGTGTTAAACCGATCATTATTATTAAATATATTTATATTAATTATTATAAAAAGTTAATAAGCATTACAATTAGTTAAAAAAAAAAAATAATAATAAAACCCTTATAAAATATTCTAAAAATAGGATTTGATCATTTTGGCCCTTTAGAAAAGCTCAGAATGGGCTCTCGGCCATAAGTATGCGAGAAAAGAAAAAAGAAAAGAATGTGTCGAAGTAGGAAGTCAAAGATTTACTTGCCCTCTCTCTCTCTCTCTCTCTCTCTCTTTCTCTCATACATGCTCTCTCTATCTTTCTCTCTCATACATGCTCTCTATATCTCTTTTTCTTTCTATTAGTTATTCTTCCTAGCACTTACACGAGGACTTACGAAGACTCTCCTCTGCGGTGATCCGGAAGCCCTACTACATTCGATTTCACGTTACTCTCTCGTCGGCCAAGCTATAAAAACCTTCGAGAGAAAAAGAGAGAGAGAGAGAGAGAGAGAAAGAGAGAGATATAGATAGATAGAAAAAAATTCAACTCCTCCTCCAATAGGAATTATCTACGGATTATCTCCCTAAGAATTTTTCTCGTTTAAAATCCACCCTCTCCCCTTTTTTCTCCCTCTCTCTCTCTCTCTCTCTCTCTCTCTCTCTCTCTATTTCTTTCTTCTTTTTTTCTTCTTTCTATTTCTATCTATTCATCTGTCTCCATTCCCTGCTGGTTGTCTCTCTTTTTTTTCTTTTTCTTTTTTTACCCTTATATCTCGTTCGAGTTTTTTCTTCCGCGTTTGCACACGACTCCTCTTTCCTCTTTTTCTCTCTTTCTCTTTCTCTTTCTCCTTCTCTCTTTTCTTTTTTCCTTTCAAGAAAGGAGAAAAAGTGCAATAATAAGAAGCGATTGTTCTCAGAAACGGAACGACAACGGATAATTCAAGCTGGCATTTTTAATTTCGAACCTTGAGTTAGCCTGGCCAAGGCAAACCAACCAACCCCTACGTTCTCTTATTTTATATATATATATATATATGTTTAACGTTTTACGGAATATATAGTGGAAAAGTACCCTCTATCCTATACTACGTTCAAGTGACTGCGAAATCCTGAAAAATTAGAATCAACCGTTTTTTTTTTTTTCTTTTCTTTATATACACGACGACGATTCGTCGTAATTCTCATTTTTCTTTCCTAACGAAAGAAATTATTGGTTCTATAGTTAGTCGAGAACGTGGAATATAATTTTGTTTTTTTTTCTCTCTCTCTCTCTTACTCTTTTTTTCTTTCTTTTTCTTTTCTAAACACACCAATACCCATGTGCTGCTTGATTCTCTAATAAAATCTCAACTTATTTTATATTTCTTTTTTTTTTTTTTTTATCGACAATCTTTAATATAACAATATCTTATAAATGTCGTATAAAGTTAAAAAATCAAAGATTGGGACGATGATTAAATTTATTGTTGAAATCATAATTTGTTTTTCTTTTTCTTTTTCTTTCCTTATCTTCTTCCGTATCTACATGCGTGACCATAATTATGAAAGCGGTCCAAGTCAAAATTAATTAAAAATGAGTTTATCAGTTATTATTACACACTACATTATTATAAATTAAATAAATTCAATGTAATTTGAAAACGTTATTATCAAAAATGAATCGTTAGATAATGTTTGTTATTTCAATATTGTATAGAATTCATATAGTGTTCGTGTATATAAATCTTTAATTATCTCGAAACAAGAGATAGATGACTCAGAGATCACTTTCATAATTATGGGCACATATATATAGATATACACATATGAAATAAGATATTATTTCGTTTCAACATCCATCCTCCCTCTTCTCTCTTCTCACATAGTTTTTATTTATTTATTATTATATTAGGAATAGATTGAAAGATGTAAAGTTAAGAAAAAAAAAAAAAATGAGTYTTCCGAAGTGTGATTTACGTAACGGAAATGAAGCGAGCTCGGACCTGGGACTACCCCACCACCACTATCTCACCCCCACCCCACCATTACCACTACCACCACCATTGGTTGGTTCTCTTGCCGTGAACCAGTAGAGATGGGGAAGGACCACAAACAGGATTTAAATTTCCGCCTCGATGTTTCGCAATGAAGAAAAATGAGAACGTGGCAAAAGTTTTAGAGGCGAGAGGAAATTTTGTCCTTCGTCCCTTATCGAGAGAAAGAGGGGGATGAGGAGGAGGAGGAGGAGGAAGGGGGAGAAGCGTCGACTTAGAATTTTCCTTTTCAACGGTTTATCCTCTTACACGTTCGCACCGTTTCTATAATAACAAGCGTTTTATCGACACTTGCCAAGGCAAAAACCAACCACCCCATCTCGTAAGATATTATTCTATTTTTGTATCTCGCAAATATCCTAAATCATAAATGGACATTACCCTTTCTCAATTAAACCAATTTTATTGATCATTTTTTTTTTATTTTTATCTCTCTTTTTCACTCTCTCACTCATCCGACTTTTATTTTCTTTTTACTTTCACATTATTACAATAAAAAAAAAAAAAAAAAATAAGTAATAATTAATTTTCTAATAAGAAATAAATAAAATCGGTAACGATTTAATGATCAATTACATTAAATGTAATTTTCTAATCTTACAATTGCAAATTATATAACGAGGTAATTCGTTATGGATGATGTTATATTTTTAAGACAACTCAAAGTAATAATCGAAACTCTACAAATCGTTTGTTTATTATATTTATATTAAGCGCAAATTTGTTGTTGTTATATAATAACATTATTTTATATTAATTATACGCGCTCATATGTTTTATGTTATTTAAAATGTTTATACTTTAAGTAAATTAGTTTCTTACTTATAAGATTAAATTGCTGAAAATTTGTATGGTTAATAATAGAAATTGCATTATAATGTAAATGCAAGTAATAATATTTTTTGTATATTAAAGTTATAATACCGGAGTCGTCTATTGTAACATTACAATGAAGTTTGAATTTATATATATATATATATATATATAAAAGTAATGTGTCATTTGAATCGATTCGTTTGAATATATCGTTTGAAACTATTAACGATATTGGTAACTGTTTCAAACTAAAGTTTGGAAACATGGTTCAAAGAGGAACGTATAATGCATATGTTACCCATAAATATCCGAAATTTGTTATATCGCGAATAGACTAGTTAAAATATGAAGTATCTTGTATGCATGAGAATTAGTAATTTTGGACTTTTACTGGGGTCGTATTTAGATGACATTAATATCTTTGGATAACATAACTAATGATAAAGATATTACACCTAATGAAACTTTCAGTCAAAACTCATTTCAATTGCACGATCATATAATTAAATAAAAATTTCATGCTTTGATTAATCGTGTCACTGTAACAGTAGTAGTTCATGATCTCTCAGTAGCACTTTATTATTTCCTGTTTTCATCGAGATATAATTAAAATACGTGTTATATATTATCCATTAGTATTTGTAATCCTCAATTCTTAACTAATTAATTCGTGATATTATTACGAGTTTCGTTAATTCACGTTACACGCACGGATTCTTTTTAATTTCGATTGAATCGCATGTACGAACGATAATGAACGATATAATATATATATATATATACATTTCGATTTATTTCATATTCTCTTGACTTTACTAAAGTGTAAAGGGAATATATATTTGAATGGAAAATAAATGTCCACACTTATCATACTTATTTTTTCTAATTGTAACTTTACTCCAAGAAATATGCTGTTTTATTTTAATTTTTTTTTTGTTTTTTTTTTTTTTTAATTAGACATACCGGTAATTATGACAACGAAATTAATTCGATCATTTGTTATAAATTATAAAAATCTTTGCGATAAATGTTATTAAACAATCAATATATCACTCGTAAGAAACGCATGAATGATTTTAGTTTCGATTTTCTTAAATCTTGCGTCAGTGAACACAATTGTTATATACCCTTTTAACTCAAAGTTGGCAAACCAACGTAACTTTTTCGTTCGGCACACGCGAAAGCTAGCTTGTACGTTCGAGATCGTTAGTAACCGATCGTTAACGAACCGAGTTCTTAATGGCCGAGCTTTCTCCGCGTAAGCTCACGTAATTGGCGCTGGGCTTGTACGAAGAGTGAGGAGGAGAGGTGAGTGGTGGGTACTTTAAGATTCGTCCAAATTTAGTCGAGAGAAATTACTATACATTTGCACGATCTAAAGGCAAAATATTCTACACATAGAGAAAGAGAGAAAGAGAGAGAGAGAGAGAGAGATTATAGTAATTTATGCGATAAAATAAACTCGCACGGCACGTTTCCAATTGAATTCTATAATGATCTTTAGTTTATAACTATCGATTATTATTTCCTCAAATTATCTTTCTAAATCGTATTAACATTTCATTGGTTAACAAAAGTGGAAAAATATTTAGAATATAAAAAGGAATTTTTTGTACGAGTTTATTCAAGTTTTTTTTTTTTTTTTTTAATTGTACACGTATCTTTTTAATTTCTCTTAGGCATTATTTTTTGATAAATTAATTATTTATTATAACTTTTGAGTAATCATTGAATTATTTTCATTAAATCCTATTGATTATCTCTCTTTCCATTTTATTATTAACGCGGCGTTATTGTCAGTATTTACTTAAAAAAAGAAAAATTAAAAATTCGGAATTTGAAGAAGAACAAATTTGTTCATATGAATCGTTCCGATTTATTCAAGTATAATAATACTAACATCGAACTCATAAAAAATAATCTAACAAGGGGGATATCATTTTCTCGTTTATTCGGTTTTTTTTTTTCTTTTAATAAAGAGGCGTGTGGATAGCCCTCTTCCGGGATTGACCGAATTGAAATAGGGTCGACGTGGGATGGGGGGGGGGTGGGACGTCCCTTCCATTGTATTACGAATATTATTGAGCTCGGCTTTGAATAAGTTCGGGAGGGTCCTAATTCCTGGTTCCTCGGTCTGATAAAAATCCTCTCTCTCTCTCTCTCTCTCTTTCTGTTTCATTTATTTTCTCTTTCTTTCTATACCCTTCACCGGATCCAGCCCTACTACTCTAGCTAGCCCTTCAAAAGCTGGGAGGATATACGTTGATCGCGAGCAAACCGACGTTGGGTCCTTTGTATTACATCGCCACGGTGTACCGAGCACCAATCCCATTTATCGGCATTCCATCCTCCAGTCGTCTTTTCTCTCCCTCTCTTTCTCTCTCTCTCACACATACACATATACTACACATACACGTATATACATACGTTCACAAAGCTGCTAGTATAGCAATAGCAGCAGCAGCAGCAATGATGACGACAACGCATGCTTCTCTGGGCCACCCTTCCTCCCCCTCCTCCCCCTCCTCCTCCTCCTCCCTACGAAACTCTTCCGTCGAAATTAAATTCTACGTTGTCGCACTTCCCTTCCCTTCCCTTCCCTTCCCTTCCCTTCCTTTACCCTTCTCGCCCTCAACTTTCTCCCCCTCGTCGTCATGGTCTCGTTACTTTTCTGCGAGAATTACGAATTACGAATTACTTCTCTCACTAACTTTCAGTTCCCATCATCCTTCCTGTGTCTATCGTGTTTTCTTCGTCAACCCCCCCCCCTCTCTTCTATTCCTTGAACACCCCACCCTCACTTCCACTACATCGACAAGCCAAAACCGAGCTGGATCGGGAACGTTAATCCGTTCTTTTGACGAATACTCACGCGATGTTCAAGCAAATCGAATCGTACGGGCCAGGGTTGTGATGGGAGTGTAAAGAGGGGTGAGACGGGGAAGCATAGAAAATACTCTCGAAATTTTTTCTAAACCCTCCCCCCTCCCCTCCCCCTCCCCGTCTCCACACCCAACCCCTCTCTGCTCTTCTCTTTTCTTTCTCTTTTTCGTTTTTTTTTTTTTCTTTATCTTTTTCTTTCGTTCCCCACGTTCAAAGTGTGATTCGAATTTCCGTCGGTGGAATAATTCTTACTCGAGGCTTTACCTACCCTTATATTACATCCACGTAGTTCTTCTATCTTCTATCTTCTTCTTCTTCTTCTTCGTAGTTAAATCTGTTTGTTAATTTCAATCGGATTACGAGAATCGAGCGTGTGATTAAACGAACAAGGATTAAAATTGAAATAGAGAGGGAAGAACGTGGGAGAATGGTAGATAGGAAGCTACCCTTTGCGCTTATGAGAAATGTGTGTATCAATTGAATAACCTTTTGAAGGATGTAGGTAGCAAATAAGTTCAATCCGTTGAGTTTAGTTAATTAATTTATATTCGATTAAATATTTATAAATTATATAGGTTTGTAATATAATTTACTAGAATAATTTATGATGAAACGTTTTGATTAAATGTCGCATTATTTAATAATTAATTCAATATACTATCCATCAATGTAATTCAGAAAATATATAGAACGATTTACAGACCAAAAATTTATTATATTATCCATTATTTAATATATTGTTAATATATTATTAGTATATATTCTAATGATACGTTTTAATAAATATTTGTACAATTATTTATTAAATCGTTATTCGTAGGAGGAAGAAAGGGGAATGATATTTATTTGAATTTAATGAAAAATATCGATAAAATTGATAATAAAAATTGTTTCTTAAGCATTGTTTTTCGATCGATCCAAATTAATATACGTATATTAACAACCGATTATTTTTAAACACATTATATATATATATATATATATATGTAATCCAACGAAAACTAGGGTAGGTGTTGCAATCGAAATAAACCAAAAGAAACGAGAACTTCAATGTTGTTGCTGCTATTCCGTCCGACCTAGCGGATATCAACAGAAATTGATGGACTTTTAATTTCGTGCGAAACCCAAACCCAAACCACCAACCCCTCATGGGGGTGGCTGCTGCTGCTGCTGCTGCACGTTCGACGATAGCGTGGCGACTAACACGTTCGTAGAAATGCAAACGGATGTTTCCACTAACAATAGCTGCGGGATGCGTGGCTAAAAGTGAAACAAGTTGTGTGCTATTGGTCGAATTTGAAAAAGAGGTAAAGGAAGGGAGAACAGAATAGGAGGGTGTACTAGAAAAAGCAATCGTTTTTGAATTTCCAAACGAAAATTGGCCAGTTTGCTATCGAATCGCCCGTACTGCACTTTTGGTGTATTTCCACCAAATTTTTATTCCTAATAGGAAATCAAAGAGTCCCATAGGTGTTTGGTTTTTTTTATTATTGAAAATCTTTGTCCTATTCTTCTTCTTCTTTATTTTTTCTTATATTTGTATAATACATTAATCATTGAAACAAAAATGAAATTAATATTAATCTTTTTTCTTTTCTTTTTTCTGTTCTAGGTGAGTACCTGCGATCTTCATCCAAGATGCATTTATTTTGTTCTTCTTTTAACCCTTTAAAATTATCGTGTTAAATAAACGCACGTTATATGTATATATATATATATATATATATATATGTATATAAATGTTTAACAATTCATATTACAAACTATTAAATTTAATAGAACAAAAAACTATAGAGCCTTGATAAAGTTTTTTCAATAGGAAAGCTTATGTGCCGGAAACATAGCGTGCTTACGAGTGAAACAAAATCAAATAAAGTGTTTTAAATCACCCTCTTTTTGTTCTGAATGAAATGTTTTTGTTATCTAATATCGTATATATATATCATCTGTAGTCGTGAAACATATTTTTTATAATTTAACGGATCAAAACGTATTTTGTAGATACACAATGTTGCAGTGACGTTTATGGTTTCATCAAGTCGAGTAATATTTTTAACGAACAAAAGAACGAAATGTTAAACAAACAGTCGGAACTGAAAACAAAAATTACACTTGTTTGTTTTAACAAGCACATACGATAGAAGATAACATTCCATAAAATATTATTTTTATAGATGATAACTGGAAAAATTTTCATTTTATTTTATTTTATTTTATTATTTTACTTTTTTTTTTTCATATAAAATTAGATTTTTTCACGTCAGTAACGTGATGAAGAAAAAGAACAAAATTATAAAAAGTTCTTTAATTTTAATCTATTTATTTCATTTCTTTTCGTTTTAAACATTACGTATTTAAAAAAAATAAAATTGTTCTTGTTATTATTCAATATTAAATACGAAAAATGATGAAAAATGTATTTTTCACTCCTTCGATAAATTATATAAATATCGTTAGGTTTGTTTCATATTTTTTCTTTTTTTTTTTTTTTTTTTTTTTTTTTTAGTTCTAACGAAATTACAAAGAAAAATTTGTTTTTATATAATTTTACTTCGCGTTAATTTTAATGGGTTAAATATCATGGCAGTGTGCGAGATACTAATCGACATGGACGAGGAAGTAATAAACCGAGCGTAAGAAAACGACCTATATATTATGAATATCATTTAAAATGAATAAAAATGCATTATATTAATAATAATTGCGTTCCCACCAAGTTAGCAATCCTTTTTTTTTTTATCTCGATTCTATAATAAGTTTCATCCGTTGAACTTTAATACGAAACGTTTTTAACCGAAGAAATATCTTCGCGTTATTTTTTATTCGTAAAATATACTACGTGTTGATTTTTCTTCTTTTTTCATTCTTTTTTCTTTTCTCCCAGTTTAAATATAAACTATGAATAATATTTATAACGCTTAAGAAAAAAAAAAAAAAAAAGAAAAAAAAAATATCAAATTTTTTGGATAAAAATTATATCATCGACGATGCATTTATTCTTATAAAAAAAAAAATAGATGATGACGTTACAACGATAGGTATAATAATTCATTTCAATTGTAAATCCACACTAAACGAAATCCTTCATTAAATATAATAAACCAATGATAAATTAATTACAATATATGAATTAAACGTTCTAAAAATGAAATAAATATAATCGATATTTCAAATACAAATTAAATTAACGTAGAAGAATAATTTAAAGTTTTTAAACGAAGAAATAATAATAAAAAAATAAAAATCCCATATATATTATTAATTTTTATAAATATTTTCAATATTCTATACAAAATACTCAACAATAAAATTTAATAAAAACAATTGATGATAAAAAATATCAGTAGAGAATAATCCAATAGAAATTCAAGATCGTTAAATTGTGGTGTACGATATAAATAAAAATAAAAATAAAAATAAAAATAAAAATAAAAATAGAAAAGTTTAACTACGTGGACGCGGATCACTATGAAGGGAACTTAGGGGTATAAATTACGGGAAAAGGTTCGTGTGAAAAATCGCATGTCGGCCGATTTGGAATAGGCGCGTTGCGTATTATCGCGTGCATACATATACATACAGACACATACAAACATATATATTATAGGAACGTAAACGTTCTCTCTTTGGTATTTTTTTTTCTCTCGTTGTAGTAGTCTCACGTTTTTATATACACCATCGTCGATATGCTAGCAAACGTGTACGTAGTTCTATAATCGGTTGTTACGTGCATCGCTGGTCAACCGTAAGCGAACACGAATGCGGTAAATGTAGTTTGTAGAGCGTATCGTGTTCTGTTCGAACAAGTCGATAACTCGCCAAAAAATATTTTCCAAGTGATCGTTGTTTCCTCTCAAACCCATCTTTCTTATCCCCCTTTCTCTCTCTATCTATCTATCTATCCATTTATCTATCTATCTATCTATCTATCTATTTATCTCTTAAGTTCTCTTTTACGAAGAGTATCTAAACTGTTTTGTCGATGGAAACGCTTTTTACTACAGTATATCACGTTAGGATGGTTTTCGTAGGTTCACTTTGAAGGAAATTGAGTGTACCATGATCTCATTAACGAACGGACCAGTTCGAGATAAGGGACTACTACCACCCAACTGATCGTGTTCCCTTTTTTCTAGTTTTTTTTTTTTTATTCTTCTTTCTCTTCTTCTTCTTCTTTAGAAATCTTGTAAGAGTAAAGAAAAAAACTGTGTTTTATCGTTCATTCAAATATACGTTCAAGTTAGTAAATGATAATACGAGTTATTCAATCTGTGAATGCTATAGACGTGTATATGCGTGTCGTCCTACTAAAATAATCCATTTTTATTTTATTTTATCAAAATAGTTAAATATTAATAATAATAAAAAAAAAAAAATACATCAATAAGGTTCCATTTTCAAAGAAGTTAATTATGAGATAACAACGCATAATCTCGTTTCTAGAAAATCTTTATTTTTTTTTTCTAAATATTTTTGATAAATCATCTGACGAAAGAAGAAACGAATTATTGATTATTTTTTTTTTTTTTCCTACTTTTTTTTTTTCGATAGCAAAATAAGCCAAATAAAAGTATTATTGACAATTTGAATGTTTAACTCTCGTTTCAATGTATTTTCACATTATTATTCCACATTACTCAGGATTTTTCTTACTCGATTATTCGAATTAATTGGACAAGTAATATTTTCTTTCTCTAATATTAATCATGAATAGTTTGAAAGAATAAAAAAAAAGGTGTGTATCGTCTTTCCTATTCCTTTTCATTAAATTCATTTATTTCTACGAAATATTATTTCAAAATATATTAAACGTTTGTTTCTCGATAGAAAATTATAAGGAACAACATTTCCTTTTTTTCTTATTCTGATCGTTATTATAAAATAAAATGAAACGTAACGTGAAACTCACACACACACACACACACACACAAACCTATAACGATAGAGAAAATGAAATAGAGTGCTTCGTAATAAAACACATACATTGTACGAATAATAGTAAAACGTTATCGAATAATGGTGTTCACACTCCACTATCACATTTTTCTATCATAAAATACATTTGTGGAATCTTGACGATAAAAAAAAAAAAAAAAAAA
>NW_015148979.1:1656943-1673641 GCF_001465965.1 Polistes dominula | reverse complement strand
AAATCTAATTTTCTGTGTTTTTTTTTCTCTTTTTATTATTATTTTATTCGATACGAGGCAAAGGGATTTTTCATAACTGTTGGATGAAAACAATTACCTTTCTGTTTGTTTCAACGAGAATTAGTAGGTACCTTTACATAACTGTTACTACTGCCCGCAGTTTCCATGCTCGACTAATTTCAATAAACGTTAGATTTAAAATTATAAACGTTGACTTTGTGGATTAATCTTTTTTTTTCTCCTCTCTTTCTCCCCCCCTTTTTCTCTTTCTCTTTTTCTCTTACCTTTTTTTCATTTATTTCAGAATCACTGTTTTTTTTTTCAATTTGTACCCCCTATTTATGGATGAGATGATATTTGTATTGTTATTAAACAAATTTGTCAATACACGATATTAGGCTTGTGTTTTTTTTTGTCTCGATATTGAAAATAATTCGATTATGTGTTTATCTATCTATTGTTTTTATTATAACAAGTTTCATTATCGACGTATCGATAATAATTGTTTATACGAATGTTTAATAAAGATCATCCGTGGAAATTGAATTAATTGCACGTATAAGGAATTATATAATTGTTTAATGACATTTCAACGTACGAATATTTGTTAAATAATGGTATTAATTTCAAATCGCATTAATTAGTATCTTAATTAATCTTACTAATGGATTTATAATTTAAATATTATCATTCATCGACATTTATTTGATATTCTGCTTCATATTTGAAAACTTATTCGACGTTATTAAACATTTTTTTACAAAAATATGTTTAAACAGTTCGTATCGATTTACAATAACTATATATATATATATATATATATATATATTTATTTTTAATTAAACCAAAAAATGGAAATATTTTAAAATTAGAATATATACATATATGTGTTATCCTCGAATAATTTTTTTTCTTTTTTTTTTTTTTTCATATCGGCAGGAACTTCCAGGGCAACCCAATAAATATAATAGAACAGACAAACAAAAAATTTATGCTAGTCATCGGGCAACGATATTTCTGACGTGTCATAAAATTCCAACGTGTTCCGCAATATTTGTCATAGTCCATTTCACAATTTATCCCTTAACGTTTTTTTCTTACCATGATTCTTACCACCCCCCGTACACTTACCCCGTTTGTAACCTGAATATATGTTTTCTTTTTCTCGATATAAAACATTTTATATAAAATTAAATCAATAATTATCGATACTTTTATAAATACAAATTACAAACACGATATATAGATAGATATACCATAACATTTATGGAAAAAAACAAAAATCATATTAAATAGAAAAATAACACAGTATATTGCAAAAAGTATTAACAATAATCAAATCAATCTAATCGCTATACGTTAATCAACGAACTCCTCTCTATATTTCATATTTCTCTTAAATTAATCAAACTATCGCGTAATAAATTTTCATTCATCAATGGGAATTATCAAATAAACATCTTTCCATCCTTTTCCTCTCCCCCCCCCTCCCATCCCATCCCACTCAATCCCCACTTCTTTCCAACCATTCTATCCGTTTATCTCTTTCATTTCTCAAGCTTATAATTCAACATTCAAAAGCTCCATAAGCTTTGAGGAAACTAGCTCCACAAGGATCATTATAACACGCGTGCGCATGTATGCGTATATATATATAAGCATGTGTGTACGTGTTTCTCGTGTGTAGATTGTAAATGAGATGGCGAGTATAGTAGTCAGGGGAGGGGGGGTAAAAGAAGGGGTAGATAGGGTAGAAATAGGCAATAGTAGAGTCCGATAAGCAGGTGCGATCCTTGTATACTCCAATCTCTTGCTTTCACCATCACCTCCTTAACACCTCCCAGCCCTTTCGCTACGAGCTCTATTCCTCCCTCAAACCATCAACGCTCCCCACCTACAGCCCCCCCTCTCCCCTTCCCTCCCCTCCCCCTCCTCCCTCCTTGCCTACTTCTTGTTCAGTCATTCTCTCGTCCTTTCGGTCGAGTTGTACGCGTGTTTCTCGAGTATCTTCTCACGTTCCGTACAAAGCAGCTGTGAGATTTCTGACGATCGTCGAAGCATACGAAAGGATATAAAGGATTTAACTGGTACACACATACATACGTTGTTAAGCTTTCATGCTTAACGAAATTCTCGAGAGAGAGAGAGAGAGAGAGAGAGAGAGAAAGAGAAAGAGAGAGGGAGAGAATACTTATTGAAGTAGAAGAAGAAGAAGCGAAAGACTTTGACACCCTTTGAGAGATCGAATTCTTTGTCTCATTTTTGTATATCGAGGAGAATGACGTAGGAAAAATTCTTTTCGATGATATTGAACCTTTATAGAACGTCAATTTTTTCTATACGTGATATTCACTAGGTTGTGTTGTCATTGGTTTCGATAAATATGACCAAAAATGTAGAGTATTTTTTAGAAATAAGCATATTATTGTTTAAAATTATTTATTTTTGTTTTGTTTTGTGTAGAAGTATTACGAATATGTGAAATTATTAACCCTTAGAGTGCTATGGACACATATGTACGTATTTGTTAATATTAATGTTAAATATAATGTAATGTTTATATTAATTAATTGAATTATATTAAGAAACAAAAACTTTAACTATTAAATATAATTTATTATTAGAATCTAGTTAATAATAAATTATACTGTGTTCCTAAGAAACATTTTAGTTAAAAGTATTCACCACTCAAAGGGTTAATTATGTAATTATTAATTAGTAATTACGTATCGTTGTCACGTGAGAAATTGACTTACGATCAATAAGGTTTAATCATTTTTTCTTTATTTATTTTGGTATTTGTTTCTTTTTATTTCCTTTATTTTATTTTATTTTTTATTAAAAATAGAAAAACTGCTTAAAATGATCTCGACACCGGAGAATTCATTCCCTTTTCGTATATTATTTTGTTTAATCTGTCGTGTGTTCCTTTTTTTTTCCGCCCCTAAACTCCCTTTCCCAACCTATTTCTCGTTTTTAAATTTTACGAAAAAGGAAGAATAAAAGTAGCCAGTAAACGAACGTACCCAAAAGAAATAAAGAAAGGAAGTTAAAAAGAGACGATGGGGAACTAGAGTTGGGTGATGGGATGAGAGGAGGTGGTGGTGAAAAAAAAGAAAAAAAGAATGAAAAACAAGTAAAAATAAAAAAAAGGGAGAATAGGTGGAAAAGTACACGTGGTGGTAGTGGTGGTGATGGTTGATGGTGTAGCAGCATAGCATCAGAAAACGCGATAAAAGTGTACCTTCTATGTATAATATGTACGCCCGTGTCTGATATTTCTGGTCTCTGGGTGTTTTAACGAGCGGTCGACGTCAAAATTATGCGGACGTATGATGCAAATGTCGAGTCTCTCTCGACCAAGGGATCGTGTCGTGTTGTTATCTCACTCTTTTTTTTTCTTTTCTTTTCTGTTCTTTTCTTTTTTCCAATTTTTTTTTCGCACAACCATTTTCTACCTACCATCTCTCTCTCTCTCTCTCTCTCTCCTACTTATCTATAAAACACGTGTTGCACGGGACCAACACACGTTACGTTCTATTACCAATGCTTCCTTTCTACGTTCTCATTTATAAAAAAGAAAAAAAAAAAGAAAAGAGGAACGAAAAGTCAAGAAGAGTAAAAGAAAAAATAATAAAGAAGAGAGAGAGAAAGGAGGATTAGAATTAAAAATGAAACACACGAAAAGGAGGAAGAGGGAGAGAGGGGGGGTGGGTGTACTAGAAAAGTTAATCTCCATGTAGAACGAAACCTGTCACTTCGTTTACTTATCACTTTTTTTTGTTCTCTCTCTCTCTCCCTCCCTCTCTCTTTTCTCTTCCTCTGTTATTACACATTCTTTACCTTTCTTCAATTTTTCCCTATTATTTTCATTGTTTTTTTCTTTCTTTTTGTTTTTTAATGATCTTACTAAAAGAGACCATTCGAGAGTTAACGTGTTTCATATAATTACCAATAGGTATTCCGGTTACAGAGAAATCGTCGAGATACTACTACTACCTACGTGCACGGAACACGATGATGGTCGTTGGGGTGAGGTGGGGTGGTAGCACTATGGTGATGAATAATGCAAGCTTAATATTAGCGATATTATTCCCCGGGAATGGGATTTCGAAATTAGGAGATTTCGCGCGTACAGTCCAATGATGTGTGTTCCTGGTTGAGCCGGTCAAAACTGACCTAATGAAAGCATTAGGTGTTAATGAGAAACTTCATGGAAATTATAGGGATTTTATATTATTTATTTCTTTACAGGATTAACTAAATGTGTAAAATTGTGTTTAAAACGAGGGTTTTAAAAAAAAAAAAAAAAAAGAAAGAATGAAATAAAAAAATTAGAGGAGGGGATTGAAGGAGGGGGTGGGGATCACCCCACCGATTAATATGGGTATGGGGGAAGAGAGTGAAATGATTCTAATGGAATGATATTCGAATCTCGATAACGTTATTGTTAATCAACGTAGAATCACGGATGCGATTTATGAATTTCCGTTTGTCGACGTAACATAATTCGATTTCATTTAATCACCAAAGTATCGATCGATCAATCGATCGATTGATTTATAAATAGATAGATAGAGGATAGAGTAGTTATTTCTTGCGTGAGATAGTGGTTTACGATTTATTATTAAAAACCTTATTCCCCCTTACGCGTTATTCGAATAGGTATAGTCGATTAATTTAATTTAAAAAATATTTATCAAAAATATTTAATATTATATTATGTCAACACAAATGTACATTTTTCTTATTATTTTACCAATAAAAGATGTTAAAAGATGTTATTCGCGAAAGCTACTATAGTGACGCGTCCGTCGTGCTTAAAAGATTTGGATCCATCGAAATTCAAATAAAAGAAAATTCGATATGCCCGAAATATTTTACTATTTTCAATAATATTTCGAACAATAGTTTTCCCGTGAAAAATAATTTCATACAAATCACATTATAATTTTTCTATTTATTATAAAATAAATTAAATTAATAAATTAAATAAATGAAAATAAATTATTATATATATAATTTTTATATTATTTATATATATATATATATATATTATATATATGCACATGTATACCAGAATCGTATATCACAAGAACAAAAACATTTAATACGAATAACAATTGAATAATTAATTAGATCATTGTTAAATAAAAAATGAAGATATAAAACACTACATTTAATAGAAAAAAAAAAAAAAATTAAATGATATAAAAAAAATGTATAATACCTTTAGTAACAGGAACACTTTCAAACACGTCTTGTCTAAAGCTAAGTAGAATAACGACTGATAGAAATAAAGAGAAAAGGATAAGGAAAGGTTAAACTATTCGAAATAACAGTTACTCGATCGACGTTTACATTCCAATGTTTTCATTTTTATATTCTAGTTAAGAATATCTTTGTCGAATGTTTCAACAAGTTGAACACAAATACGTGTCCTTTCTAAAGGTGATTACGTTATATCTGTTCCTGTATACTACGAGCTATCCTCGCATTCGGTCGTTTCCCGAAAGAATCCTGGAAGACGTAAAGACGGTATCAAATGTGTATCAAATTTATTTCTCGTATACGCGTGGGTGTTCTTTTTTTTATTGTTGTGTAAATACATATGTGGGCGAGTATGGTATGTATACTACAATTTATATATATATGCTTATTATATGTCCATTTAATCGTAAGTTCTGCACTTTTATTGGATTAGGAAATATTATCGTGACTCTTAAAAAGTGCTTTTGTCATGCACGTAGAAGAACTTCAAAGTGAAGGATAAAGAAGAACACAGGGAGAGGGGCTAGTGAAAGGGTGGTAGGCAAAGCGAGAATAGAAAAATGAGACGTTTCTTTGAATAAATCCAAAGTGTGCTTCTTGATGAAACTCGACACGAAAAGTGCACGAATATCAGTTCACGCCAAAGCGAAAAGCTCTTTTTATTCACAACGGTGTATATGTAGATAATCAAGCCTATATATATATATATATATTATTTCAATTTATTTCTCATATTCTTTATTCGTACAATGTATTGGCTTAATGTCACGTGTTATATTATTTTTTTCATTTCTTTTCGAAACTAATTATTTGCATTATTTTCCCATTATTATTGATTATTCATTAATATATTTTTTTATTATCGTTGATTAGCTAAAACAAAAAATTCAATTGTACTTCTATGATCATAAATTTGTGATAATTATCCTTAAAAAAAAATTGAGAATTGTTCTTTCTAAGAAAAAGGGTAACACATCTTCATGCTGTTTAATATAACTGCACTCTATTTACTTCTCCTAAAAACACGTATATATATATATATATATATATATATATAGACCATGAAAGTATTCTCTGCAAGAGGCTTTGGAAAAGTAAAGAGAAGCCAAGCATACCGTGGTCTGTAATTATTCGCCAACTCTCCGTCATGGTCGGTAGCCCTGTCATTCGGTCACCTTTTGTACCTCGACGGTCACCACGAACACCACCACCATCACCGCCACCATCACCATCACCATCACCATCACTGTACATCGTTAACATTTCCAACAGTAGTAGCATTGGTATCATTCGTAACGACCCACGAGAATGACTCTCCTCTAACGTGACCAACCACCACACGCAAAAAACATTTTCTATCCAATGTCGGGACTTTTTTTATTAATTCGTTTTTTTTCCCCCTAGAGTACTAGTGAAATAATACGACACCCAAAGTTGCAATGTTGCTTCGATGTAAATCCTACCAACCGTAAATTAAATATATATATATATATATATATATTTCCTTTTAATCTTATTTTTTTTTTCATTCTTTCTCTCTTGTTATCCTACGTCTTATTAATCAAGGACATCATTTGAACAGCTCAATTAAAAAGGAAACGAATCGAGCAAGCCAATAATTTTTCTTTAGTTAACCTCGTTAGTTACTATTTTTATCCCAACTAGTATTTATTTATTTTTTTTCTTTATCATTCTCTCTAATAATGAAATCATAAGTTGAGAGTATTAATTCTTCTTATTTGTCTTCTTACTGCTATTATTATTATTATTATTATTAAGACTTTTAATACTCTTTTAATCTCATTCGTCGTCGCCTATGGAAATAGAAAAGTTCAAATTGTATTCTCACTTTTCTCGACAGTTCGCTTTTTTCTCTCTTTTTTTTTTTTTTTTGTTCTTATAAAATAAATAGCGATTAATGTTAATTGGCCTAAATGAACATTTCAATGCGAGACGAATGTGATTTATATTTATGGTAGAAGAAAATGTTGCCTTAAAATTTGCAACTTTAAAATGGTTTCGCATTGTAAATTGTTTTTTTTTTTTTTACCATTTCATTTAATTCTTTGGTTATTTATAATTCGTTTATAAAAGAGTCCTTTTTATTCGAGTATAATACTACGACGCTTAAAAGGTAAAATTCTTTTTTTTTTTATACTAAATCGAACACAGTTGATTTAAACTCGTATAATAATGAAAATTATCGGATCTTACGAAGTAAAGCTTATCATTCCAACGTGATTTGTTACTCGCTAATAATAGCTAGCACGTAATGGGGGATTACAATTAATATATACATGTGTATGTATGTATGTATGTATATATGTAACACCTAACTGTATTCCCATTTGAGGGAATTTCACGATTCATCAACGCGATTGTATTTATATGTATCTATAATAAATAATACGTTAATAATGAATTGAAAAAAAAAAAAAAAAGAAGAAGAAACTATTCAAGAGAAAATGAAAATCAAATAACTTTTAAATATTCTTTTATATACGAAATTTCAACATTTTTGGAATAAATGAGAAGATATTAATGTATATTATAAAATACGCGTGACAAAAATGACCTAAAAAGGCAGTTTTCCTTTTGTTAAATTTACCGATATAAAATATTACTATTTTATGATCCCCATTCAAAATTCTTTTATCTAAACATTTGATATAAAATTGGCAATAAACGTTAAATATATATTATTTGTACATTCTTCACAAATATCATTTCAAAAATGGAGACCATTTTTTTTTATTTGAAAAATTAACCAATTCTAGGAAACGTTGGTATTTATTTATCTCTTTAAAAAAAATAAATAAATAAATAAATAAATAAACAAAAGCGTTGATAAATTTGTGGCAATATTTTTTATCTCTGATTTTTTTCAGATTATATATTCCACGCAGGATTATTTTCCCATATATTTATTAACAAAAATGTAAAACTTTTTCACGCGATGTTTAAAAATGTGTCAACTTAACAATAGAATTTGACGTTTACTAACGAATTATTCAATTCCCTTTTGAAATAATTATTACGATTTATCAAAATACTCTTTATTTTTAATTTTTTTTTTTTTTTTGTTTTCTTTTTCTTCATTTGAATTATACAAACGATATTAATAATCGTTCCTAAAATAAACTTTTAAATTATAGTCATTTGAAATTTGATCTAAAAAACTACTTGTGTTATCATTCCTCCTATATTCCCTCAATAGATACATATATAAAATACACACATACATATAATATATAATTTGAAACGCGAATAATAAAAATAAAAATAAAAAAATATAAAAAATGATAAAAACAGAATAGACATTAAACCCTTTAGAGTGCTATGGACGCATATATACGTTTAGTAAAAATTACCAGAGTTTGTCTATCGACGCATAATACGTGTTTGTTAATATTCATGTAAAATATAATGTAATGTTTATATCAATTAATTTAATTATATTCTAAAACAAAAACTTTAATTATTAAATATAATTTATTATTAGAATCTGCTTAATAATAAATTATTTCCATTTATACAAAATATTTTAGTTAAAAGTATTCAACATTCAAAGGGTCCAATAAAAACGTATCATTTATCGCTTGCTTAATCTTATGTTAGCAATGATAACAAAGCACGAAATAAAACTAAAGAATTTATCCTATTATTATTTGCTATGTTATGTGAGTATTATCATGTTCATTAAACCTAGTTACGTACGAGAGATCGTCGTTCGCTGTCTTCTCTTGTGAAAAAAGAAACGAAACATATAACGAAAGAGAAAGAAAGATAGAATGAGAGATAAATAGAGATAGATAGAAGGGCATACGGGATTAAAGTTTCTTCCTTGTTAAGTGAGAAAGAGAGAAAGAAAGAGATAAAGTGAACGGGTTGAGATGGTGGGGAAAGAGGTGGGAGGAGGGGGGGCAGGGAAATAACGACAAAGGGGACTGCGACAACGATGCTTTTATCCGTCCACAGGCGTTGTAGATTGGCGGAAAACAAAACGAAAGGATGAGAGAGAGAGAGAGAGAGAGAAAAAAAAAGAGAGAGAAAGAGAGAGAGACAAGATAGCCAGAAAATAATAGAATTTACTTTCGTTTATCGTTCGTTGGTGTTAACCCCCTTTCCCCCTCTCCCTTTTGTTCGGTGTTGGCGACATACACACACACACACACACACACACACACGCGCGCGGGTTGCAAAGATACGGAAGGTGTGCTGCTGCCGGTATATCGAAACACGCAACGTTAACGCGATTTGCAGATATATTGCATTCGCGTCGATGTGTTACTCTTCCACCTCCTCCTATCTCTCTCTCTCTCTCTCTCTCTCTCTCTCTCTCTCTCTCTTTTTCTTTTTCATCGTATATACGTACAACCAACGATATATATATTTATATGTGTGCGTGTGTATACATAGATAGCATGCATTGCCACCTATCGCTTGCTTTTACTATTCCGTTAAATTCTCGTGCAACAGCCGTGGACATGCGACAGGTGTGGCCGTTCTCTCTCTCTCTCTATATATATATATATGTATATATATTTATATGTGTGTATGTGTACGTGGATGTGTGATCCTCGTTTAGAGAGAAAGATGAGTAAAAAGAGAGAGAGAGAGAGAGAGAGAAAGAGAGAAAGAACGTGCACGTGTGTGTATATATATGTGATCTAATGGCCAAGCCAGTAACGTACAAAAGCTTCCGTTATTAAGTTCTACGTTATTGGATGCGATACGATGCGATGCGATGCAATGCGATGCAATGCAATGCGATGCAATGCAATGCAATGTGATGCGTTAGCGTTCGCATACACACATATAATATTAAATGGAACAAACGTATGTGGTAATCTTTCCATCTCTCTCTCTCTCTTTCTTGTTCTCTTTCTTTTTCTTTCTTCTTCTAACTTATATATTATTAGTTCTTATTTTTAATCGAAAGAAAGTAAAAAAAAGAAAAAAAAAGGAGAATTACGAAATATAGGGCAATTTTTTCTGGTTTTTTTTTCTCTTTTTTTTTTGTTTTGTTATCGTACATATGTAAGTACATACTTTGCCGATTAAATGGAGGGGTAAAGGGGGGGGGGGTAGACGTTGTTAACGTGGAAATGTTTCGTTACAACATTTCTCTCTCTTTCTCTCTGTCTGTCTGTCTGTCTTTCTCTCTCCTTTCTCTTTATTTTTTCCTTTTTTCTTTCTTTCTTTCTTTTGGTTAATATATCTACTAATGACCCATAGTCGTTTACTATAATTCTTTTCTTTTATTTCTTTTCCCGTTGATCCTTCTTCCTACTGTTATTTTTTTATTTCTTTTTTATTTTCATTTTTATTTTCTCATTACTCCAGAACTCATGCATTTACATATACATTTGAACGTGTATTAATATATATATATATATATATATATTTCTTTAATTTATTTGACTCTTTATACTACTGTATCCACATAGATAGTAACTCGTTAAAAATAAAGTTATCATTTCTATAAAGGAATCGCATTTTATCGAATGAATCTTGTAAAAATAGTTGTGTTGTGTGATTTTTCTCTTCTTCTTATGATACTTATTCTCGATAATGAAAATGTTCCATTTAATGTTTGTTCTTTGTTGAAAAATAAATAAAACAATTATATTTCAATTTTATGTTATTATTAATTATTATTATTATTATTGTTATTATGAAAATGTTTCATTTATAAGCATTCTTATCGAGCAAATTTAAGACGTTTAAGAAGAGAATGCTAGGAATGCAATAAGATAAATAAAAGTTAAAGAAAGTAAGAAGAATTGTATTACTCTTCTTATATATATACTTCTCTCTTTCTCTCTCTCTCTTTCTCTCTGTTTTTCTTTGTTGTTCTTATTATTATTGACTTGATGTTCTTGCTAGTAGTAGACATCATCGTACAACAGCACCAGTCTGCCAGAAGGTTAGGAAAATTGCACTTTTATTTAGACCGTATGATGGATTAAATGCATCGAGCATGATACACACTGCGTTCTCGTGCGTTATACTAAAGACAACGATGTATATACATATATATGTGTATATATATATAATACTTAGTTTATATACGCGCATCCATAATAATCATTGACGCTTGGGGAGACGTAAAAAAAAGGAGTAGGAGACCACAATTTCATTTTACGAGCCATCAAATTCATCTGTAAAGTTTTTCAACGCGTGCCTAAGCGTTGAATTGCCAACCGCAATAGAAAGATTTTCAAGCACATAAATATTTTTTATTATTATTATTATTATTATTTCTTTATGATTTTGCAAATTAAAAGGAACTACTTTGTTAAACCTTCTTTTTTTATATGTATATACATAAATATCGTTTTATATATAGGGAGGGTGGTGATGGTGATAAATATTGAAAAGATTTTTGAAAAATTTCGATCACATTTTTTTCTAGATTATTATTATTATTATTAGTCAAAATCGATATTGAAAGTTGTATTAATTAATTAAAAAAATAATAAATAAATAATAATAATAATAATAATCAAGAGGATAAACCCAGAAAATTATACATTTTTGTTCTCTACTAGTTTAAAAACAAATTATTCTATTTATGTTTATTATTATTCTTATTAAACGATCAATCATTTTTCTCGATTTTATTTCATATTTATAAAAGTTTGTACAAATTTCAAATATATTTTTAAATATTTTTTTTTTCTTCTGATCTCACAGTCCAATATCTATGATAACAAAATATTGCCGCCCTTTTTGAAACATTATTCGACGGAAAAAGTGATTAACGAAAATTTACGATTGAAATTTATTGTTCTTAATAAACTTTCAATAATTTTCTTGTAATAAATAATACAAAGTGAAAGTGAATTCTATAAAAGAGAATCACGACGACGCCAGCAATGACCTAATTTGGTTTGCACCATTTGCTCGAATTTGGTCGTAGACATTTAATTAATAATAAAAAAAATAAAAATAAAAAAAATAAAAGAGAAAAAAATTTAACATTTGCGTTAAATCAATCACGTCGCGTGCTATGTCAACGTCAAACAACGACAACAACGATGACTATGACTATGAACGACGATAAGGATGATGATGAATATAATACGATTTAGAATTATTTAGATAATGCAAAATTTCATTCACATTTTATTCTCATCCTTCTACGTAATGAATATATAAATCAAAAATTTTAACCTAATTGTAAAATTAAATATTTAATCGTTATTTTCTTTTTGTTCATAAGTATAATATA
Organism: Polistes dominula; assembly: GCF_001465965.1. The sequence continues at coordinate 1,661,133 of NW_015148979.1, read as the reverse complement.
AGTACAAGTATTGTAATTCTTCTTTCTCGTTAAATCCGTGTAATCGGATTTGAATAAAATCGTATCGACGATTTTGAGCGAAACGAACGCAGTTAACTAGCTAGTTGCGTGTTAACGATGAGAAAGTCACTTTTGTATTAGAAGTCAGCTTTTAGAAGGGTACTTGTAAATACATTTTAAGCGGGCTAACGTCAAGTCGAGTTCGCTGCAATCGCGAGACTGTTTTGACAGTCCGGAAAAGGATTAATGTAATTATCGATGCGGTAGTTAGCAAAACGAAGTCAAGTTGGTTTGGTATAGGTATGTGAAACGAGAAAGAGAAAAAGAGAGATAGAGATAGAGATAGAAATAGAGAGAGAAGAGAAACAGACAGTGATAGAAAAAAAGAGTATGCAGTATATATCTATATATGTATTAAGAACGAGAGAGAAAGAAAGATATATATATATATAAAAAAAGGAAAGAAAGAGAAAGAGAGATAGAATAGTTTTGTAATAGCAAAAAAATAAACACGAGCTAGTAATTAATTAACCAACCCAAAGAGTCGTCAGTCAGCGAAATTACATCTTTCGTTTCGCGTTTTTATTTATTTATTTTTTTTTCCCTCCGTAACATGCATCAGATTCCACGAATGGTTTCAAATAATTCGACCTCGTTTGATATGTTGGACAAAAGTAAAAATTAAAAAATTAAAAAAAAACAAAAAAATCAATTATACGGGTTCAAAGTCAAAGGTAACAAAACAAAAAAAAAGAAATTCTACTTATTTTTATTGAAAAAGTTCCAACGATCGATCTGGGGATAATAAACTAACAATATAAGGATAAGAAATATAGTAGACACGATGACGTAGTGTAACGTTTCGATCTCTTGCAACGCAACTGAAGAGAAGAAAAAGGAGAATAAAATAAAATAAAATAAAATAAAAACTATAATATAAAAATAGATAAGAAAGGAAAAAAGAAAAAGACGATGATGCAACTCCTAGGTACACGATCGTGTTTCGAATTCGATACTATTTCACGTCGAAAAAGCACGAAAACGTCGTTGTCTGTCTGTCTATCTGTGCATGCATGTATGTGTGTGTGTGTCTCTCTACGAACGATGATACACGTGTAATACGTCGTGTTGGAGTTCGTGATATCCCATCTTTTTCGTTTTCTTGCTTTCACCACCCCCTTCCCACCCCTATACCATACTACGTATTTCTTTACCTACTTTCGGCACGTAACAAAGCCAACAAGAGATGTGCTTTCGTGCAAAGCACAGGAAAAAGATGTGGTAGAGGATTAAGAAGAAAGGTTGGGGGGGGAGTGGGGGTGTAGTATAGGGTGGAAGAGGTAGAGACAGTGGGTGGATTAGTCAGCTCTGTTGAAGGGATTTCAAAATCTCTATTTGCGTTAACGTAATTATACTTTTTTTTATTCTCTTTATTTTTTTTTTTGTTGTTATCTATATCTAGTCAAAAAGTAATAACGACGATACAATACGCGATCCTTGCACGAAACAATTGTCTTTTTTTTCACCTTTTTTCCCCCTTCTCTACCCCACCATCCCGTCCCTACTCCTACTCTCTTCACCTTTCTCTTCTCCTTTTTTTTCCTTTTTTTCTTTCATCGATCAGAGTCGTCCTTGCTTGCTTGCTTGCTTGCTTGCTTGTAAGACCACAAGCTCTCGGCTTAATTTCCGCAACAGTCTTCATCGCGATATTGTTTCGTTCGATTTTTCGAGCTATCACGACACAGCCCTTTTCTCGGTTTTTTCCTTTTTTTTTTCTTTTTTTCTTTTTTCTTTTTGTTAAGTTTTTTTGTCTATTCTCTTTCTTGAAAATGTTACACGAAAGAAAGAAAGTTCGTATTTTTTCTTTCGACTATTACTGTTTCGAACAGGAACAATGAAAAATATTATATATATATACATAAAAAAATAAATAACACGCTTTTATTTATTTATTTATTTATTTATTTATTTATTTATTTATTTATGGATAAATTAAAATTTATAATTTAATTCATATTGGGGGAATACTTGTTTTACGAAATCAATCGATTTGGCTAACGAGAGTGACTTAATTATACAACGATATATACGAATATGTGCCGATAATTATTACCAGCGGATTATAACAAATAATTTAAATTAATTTCGTAATTTATTTAATAATATAATTAATCGCAAGAGAGAGAGAGAGAGAGAGAGATAAAGAATAGAGATCAAAATATAAATTTTATATTATTTGTTTTTCGACTGATTTTGTTAATCCACCACCACCACCCCTATTGACACAATTACCGAACGCATATATATATATATATATAATCGTATAACTTATATAGATCTGACAATTGTTTTTTTTTTCTCTCTTTGCGGCTTAAGAAGAACATAACGAGTCAAGCGGCATCGTCATCCTCATTTTTGTTAAATAATCCTTAGAGGATCGTTGTAAAATCCGAGGTCAGATCTTAAATGTTGCCACCTAGAAGAAGGTTAAGCAAAGTACGCAAGGAATAAGAAATAAGAACTTAAGCTACTTATCGTAAGCCTTAATCCGTTTCGTAATCCTTAGCGTGTAGATCTGTACGTTCTCGAGAAATTTGGGTTGTTACGTCTGTCGTTCTCTCGTCTTTTCTCAACCAATAGCAAATGCAGATGCATAGTACAGAGTTTTCATCCCTCTCACTAGTCACCCTATTTCAAATGGCTTCTGTATAAGTTTTATAATTAATACGATTAATTTTAATGATTCAACCGGTATCTCTTTAATATTTTTTGTTTCTTTTCTAAAATGAAAATTAATTAAAGAATACAAATTCGCATAAACGTTTGTCCCCTTCTAACCGTTCCATTTATTCTATTCATTGTTTTTACTGGATACACATTTTATTCCTCAAATTATCTTTTTTTTTTTTTTTTAATTATCAGATAATTTATATTATTTTTATTAACCTTTCTTAATGAAATTCGTTACTATGGATAGTATTGATAATTAAAAATAATCGGTATTCGTATAATAATTATTGATTTAGCTTTAATCTCTTATTGTATCTTAGTGTATTATGTTTAATATAATTGTTTTATCGTTCGAATAAATTTCTATTCTCATTTGAATGAATAAAGATAGTAATTGTTAATACGTATTATCATCGATACATTAATCTTTTCTAAATCACAATATCCGACTTTATTCGATCGATCATTTTAAGAATTTCATTACTTTTCAATGTGTATTTTATTTGATTTTATTTTATATTAAATAATATTTCATTTAATTATTTTTGTCCAAAATTTTACAATGGTAGAGATAAAATTAATCCGAGTATTTATATATATATATATTAAATATATAAAACGATATAAATAATTATTGTTATTTATTCGTTAAAAATCTGTAAAATCTGTAAAATCTGCTGCTAAAAAACAGGAAGCATCAATTATAACTTACAAATTTTCATAGTAAAAATGTCACGATGAAGTATTGGTAAATGTTTAAGTATACGAAAAAAAAAGAAAAAAACAAAAAATTGATTTAAATGCTGACAGTTGCGATGTCGTCTGTATAAAGTATTAAACGATCTGCACCAGAAAAAATATGAAAGAGAGAGAGAGAGAGAGAGAGTGAGTGAATGAGAGAGAAAGAAAGAAAGTAAGAAAGAGAAAGAAAAAACCACAAACGATTGGGTCCGATTTCATAGAACTTTTTCCCAGATATAACTTGAATGGCTATAACTCGATTCACTGAGCGCGGGATCGTGAATGTTTGAAAGTTTCGATAGGGTGAAAACGAAAAAAACAAAGAAAGAAGAAGAAGAACGAGGAGGAGGGAATGGAGGAGGAATAAGGGGTAGGAAATGCGTGAAACCCTGGCGAGTAAAAAATTGAAAAAATGTCTGCAGGAGTCGTAAAGTATGCGAAGTACGGAGTAACTCGCGAATAGTGGATAGAATAATGGGACAGGAGGTGGGGGTGGTACAGGGAGGGGCTGACGGCGGTGGTTCGTTCTCGTGCGAAGAATGAGATGAGAAGGAGAAGGAGGATGAGGGGGTGAAGGTTGAGGAAGGGGTTGACTGCCGAGTAAAACTCAATGTTGGGACGCTCCTGGTATACTGGTTGTGTTGGTTTGGTACTGGTGGTACTGGTGTTGGTGCTGGTGCTGGAAGGCGAGCGACTAAAATTGAAACTGTCGGCAAACA
>NW_015148979.1:1638445-1656228 GCF_001465965.1 Polistes dominula | reverse complement strand
AAAAAAAAAAAAAAAAAAAGCTTGTGAAGTTAACCACCGATGTTCGAAAACGTCGAATAAAGTCGATTGAAACATTTTTGTTTTTTTTTTTCTTTGTACGAAATACCGTAGCCAGATACGTGACTTGTAATCGTGAAAAATTTCGGAGTGGTCAAATGGGGTGGGAGGATTGTCGGTAAGAGAAGAGGGTCAAAGAAGAAAAAAACATAACAGAAAAAACCGTAATTCAAAATTACGTTTAATTATTATTGATATATATAATACGTTTGGTTTTTTGAGTTTTATATAAAATGTATTCACAGTATATATCGAATTCTAGCATACGAAAAATTAGAGTAGACAAATATTACTGTAAAATATATATTAGATTATAAATATATTAGTAAAATATATTACATTCTGAAAATAATTTCTATTTTTTTTTTTTTTTTTTAACAAAGAAACAATTTTTTTGATAACATTAATCAAATTTATGAATCTTTTGGGAAAATCAATTTCAATTCATTGGTTTTTATTATTATTCGATAATAATAATTTGATTTTTAATATCGTAGAAATACTATTGTCATTAATTTTTTCTTTTTTGTTACTTAAATTAGTACACACGTTTTCGTAAAATAAATAAAYAAAGAAAGATTGATTAATCCGTATAAAAAAAATAACAAAAAAAAAAAAAAAGAAAGAAGAAGGATAAGACAAAAGTAGAACAACAACAAAAAGATTAGATAGAATAAAGTTGTCGAGTACACTTCTTTATCATTGATCCATTGGATTCATTAGAGAGAGAGAGAGAGGGTGGGGGGTAGTAATCACTATGATATACCCGGTGTGTATGTCGCTATTTAGAAGGGTAGATTCGAGAACATTAAGTATTGCTGTTATATACCCATGACCGAATGTTATCGGCTTTATTGCTCCTTCTTGGTTGCTTTATAACCACCACTTCAGAAAAGTGTGTATAGTAGTATGTGAAAAAGACCAAGAAAAAGAGAGAGAGAGAGAGGGTGAAGAAGAGGTTTATCCAACGTATGATGCGGGACTACTTAAAAGATGAGAACAGCTCGCAATAGCGATTAGAAGAGAAGATCTCTTTTTAGATGCTGTCAAAGTAAATGGATCATGTTACAAATCTCTTGAACGTACTCTGTCGTTGTTTATCGTAAGAGGTAACAAAAAAAGAAGAAAAAGAAAATATAGAGGAAAATATTCATGGTATTTAGATCTATCTATCAAATATAATACCTATCTTCTTACTTTGTAGTTAAATGTAATCGATAATCTCAAAATTATTGCATAATAATAAATATATATATATAATGGTGTAACAAATAAACAAACAAAAAATAATAACTATCGTGTAAAATATTTTTTCGTTATTTTTAATAATTTCTCCGAAACGAAGTTATTCAATTCATTTCAAGTTTTTTGTTATTATTATTATTATTATTATTATTATCATTATTATTTAAAATATTTATTACTATCTATAAATTGTTTTGTCAATCGTCACAGTTATTAAAAGAAAACGAATGATCCATGGAAACATAAGAATTACATTTTCTTCTAAAATTATTCTTATGTAGTCACAATTATAGATTAGAAAAAAAGAAAAAAAGAAAAAAAGAAAAAAAATACATGATAGACGTCACGCGAGTGAACAGCTGTTTCGTTCATTAGCTAACAAAAACGAAATGGGGGAGAGAGAAAGAGAGAAAAAGAGAAAGAGAGAGAGAGATCATCGTCCTGCGTTAAAATGAAGGGATAGAAAACTAAGTTCGTCGCCCTTAATTTTATCTTCCCTTTTCTTTTCCGTCCTACCTACATATAGTACGAACTTTTTAATCCTACGTCACGTACGAATAAAAACATTTCGATTTTCTTCCCTCTTTTCTTCTCGCATTTATTTTTGGCGTTGAAAATCGTTTTGTTGAAGGGTGACTCAAATCAATTTATCGTAAAAAATGTCAAAAACAGTTGGCACTGAAAAAGAAAAAAGAAAAATAAGAAAAAATAACTATTGTAGTTTTTTCTTTTTTTTTTTTCTTTATGCATGTAAGTATTTTTGTGTATGTATTTACATGCATGATTTGAAAACAATATCATTAGAAATTATTATTGTTGTTATTATTATTATTATTTGTTTTATTTTTTTTTTTTATTTTTTTAATTTGTCGAAAAATATTGAACAATGGTTGATGACACGTTTCAAATTTTCGAATATCTTCGTTTCCAAATAAAAATAAAAAAAGCACTTATAAGAAACGTTTTTACGACTAAAGGGGAAAAAAAAGTATTCTTCTTTTAGCCCTACGGAACTCTCTCTCTCTCTCTCTCTCTCTGCTAGTACGTTTTAAGGGCTAGCAATATATTCTTTTTTTGAAATCTAAACCAAAGTTATTTTGAAACTTTTTTACCCTTCGTAACTTTGCATTATTATCCTTAAGATTATAAAATAAACATCAATATGACAAAAATATTCACTTTGAGCATGTATTATACAATGATATTGTGATTTAGAGTAGAATAAAATATCGGTAAACACATCTAACGAAATTACCTTTAGAACAAATCAATATTACACAATCGATGTAATAATAACTTGTATAGTTAATTATTATTTATTTTACTTTTATACTAAATTTAAATCGAAAATAGAATATTAATATAAATGTATTGAAAAGACTTGTTTTTAATACAATGATAAAAATAATAATAATAATAATATATAATATATAATTAAAATTATATATATATATATATATATATATTTTTTCAATAGTTTATAAAATCTATGGTTTTAAATTTAAATTATTATTCCAACGTTTTCAGGTTGAAAATACATTTGTTTTCCTTAATATCCAACATGGACAACTTTTTTATTACTCTGACCTAGCACCATTGAAGATTATATTAGGTCGGTGCATAATTATACACGCAAAATGAATATTTAAATTTGATATCAGTGCTATTTAGCATTTTGTTTTAACAATTTCATTATACGTTTCTACATCATTCAAGCTACTAATATTCTCATATGATTATCATTTTATTCAGAATACGTATGCACATATATATATATATATATATATATATATTTATAGACCAAATTTTCATGGTATTATTTATAAATTTATTAATGATTATATTATTTATACGTAATACAATTTTCAGACAAATTATTTTCAATATTATTCATCACACATAATCTCATATAGATATGCAATATTAATTTTCAAACGAAAATAAAAATATTGCAAATAATTATTCACCCTTTTTACCACCGTTCTCATAAACAATCTTGAAAAAAAAAAAAAAAAATAATTCACAAAAATAGTCTTATTTTATTATACCACTTGACCAATATGACTCTTCAAAAATGAACTTATTTGAATCCTCTTTTTTTTCTTATTTCCTTATATTTGCTGATAAAAAAAAAAAGAAAAAAAAGAAAAACGATCGAAGCTCGACTAGGGATATTAACGCCTCGAGCTTTCTAGACGACGACGACAACGACTTCGATGCTTTACCCTTTCATCACGTTTTACCATTTATCTGAAAGGACTTAGAAGGAAAATTCTTTTTCTCGACTGTTAAAAAGACAATTCTGCAGCTCTTAACAGTCTTAAATTAAAACATATAAAACACGTTATTACGTACGCGGATGGGTGATTCTAAAAAGGAAAAAAAAAAAAAAAAAAAAAAAACAACTTCCCGATGGTTCTTCCCTTTTTGCTCTTTTCTCTTTTATCCCCCTATCTTTCCTCCTTTCTACCCATCACACTTTCTCTCTATCCTTCTCTTTTTATTATCCTCTTTTTACGGATTTCATATGTCACGACATTAAATCCCTGCTACTGCTCCGGATTTCTCTCGAGTTTCAAACGAATCTTATGATTCTTCTTCTTCTTCTTCTTCTTCTTCTTCTTCTTCTTCTTCTTCTTCTTGTACTCGACATTTCCTTTCCGAAGTTAAATTGTCTTTTTCTTTTTTTTTTTTTTGTTTTTTTTTCTATTTTTATCATTTTCTCTCTCTCTCTCTCTCTCTCTTTCTTTCTCGTCAAAGTGTTAACACTACGTCGAATGCTAGGGCCAGTAATCCCTGTAATTAATCGACCAAGGAAGGTATAATATTTTACACGTGTATCCTTTAAACATAGAAAATACTTGATTTTAATGAAAACTGTTATATATAGGACAAGTAACATATAATAAATTTGGAATAATATTCAGTCATATTAATTGTATTGTAAAATAACATTTCTTGATCGTATTTCTAATTTGTTTTTTTGTTTTTTTTTTTTCATTTTAAAACTTGCCCACTTTGATAATGAATAAAAGAGACATTTAAGAAAAAAAAAATTGGAAATTTACATTACGCATAGTGTTTGAAACGTTTGATGATTACGCGTTTTTATTTTTATATAATATATATAAGATAAAAATCACCACACAACAGAGCGCCGCATAATAATGGATTATTGAAAAATATTTCAAACTATTATTTCATAAATATTCGGAATACGTAGATTTTTATATAATACTCGTATCCTTTTTATTCCTTATTATTTTTCTTTCTTTCTTCTCTTCGTTTCAATTGATTGATTGAAAGATAAAATCACGCGCATCGAAACCAAATTCAAATTATTCGTCGATTTATTATTATTCCATAGATATATATAATAGAATATAAAAGTATGAAAAAAAAAACAAATGGTTTAGAATTACCAAAATCGAAATATCAATAATATTTATTTTCACACGATGTATCGGTTACCTCAAGGATAAGTTCCCGATATATTCTCAATGCATTCGAACAAGAATCCTCTACTCTCATCTTCCTATCTTATTGTTAATTCGTAACACAACGGAAGTCCGATTCTCGTTCAAAACTTCGATATATTCTAAATATTCATCAAATTCGCCATTGTCCAATCATTAATTTTCTCCATTTCCGTCTTTCCATTATAAACTTTATTGGAATACAACTAAACTATCTATATATTACCATAATCTTTTTTTAGAATAAAATGTTCCCTTTAAAAGAGGGATGACAATGTATGTAACATTTTCCCCCTCTTCTTTCTATTTAGGCCAAATTGTTTGACAGAAAATAGATATCCGAGAACATATTCTCCCCCCCCACCACCACCACCACTCGTACTTTCAATAGATTATAAATAGTTTTCTGAGATTTAAAGGCGATATAGATAGAGTTTTAGTTGTAGGTTAATATATCTTCTTCTTCTTCTTATCTTATCTTATCTTATCTTATAATATATATAATTTACGTGTCACGTTGTTTGTCCGCAATGGACTCCTAAACTACTGAATCGATTTTAATAAAATTTTGCACACTGTGTGCAGTTTCATCCAACTTGAAAGATAGGATAGTTTATATCTCAATTTATTGCGAATTATTTGTTTATTAACAAAGAGTCATGATTATCTCTGTTAGTTCGATAAGATTCTAACAGATGGTGGTAAAAGGTAATTCGTTGACTTAAAGACGTGTGTATCGGACTGATTGTGAGCCACAGCAACGCGTGGCGAGGCACCCCTAGTATATTGTATATTAATATCTTTAAAAAAGAAATTAATTTATTAAAGTATTTAAACTTGTTTGACATGATATATGTCCATTCTTAACCTGATTTACATACTTTAACATTTAAGCATATTATTTTTCCATGAGTTCAATTTACATAGAAAAAATTTGAAACTAAATAATTTAAACTTTTTAATACATTGTAATATTTCGTACGTACAAATATACAGATAAAATATTCGTATAATAATTTTACTATATTGACGATACTTATGAAGAAGAAAAAAATGAAGGCAAAAATAAACAAGTACAAAAGTAAACAAATTTTTTATTTGGTCGAAGTTGAAATTCAAATTTATTTTCAAGAACAAGAAAGTAACAAATTTTGTTTTTCTTATTTTTTCGATCCATTTCCTCGAATATATTTTCATTTATATAAGTATACGGATATACATATATATATATAATAAATATGCTTGGTATATACTAACATTTCCGTATGATAACGCAATGGAAAGAAATGGGGTATATATATATATGTATATACATAAAAATAAAATGTGCGCATGCGCGTAGACAACTGTGGTGTAAAACGTGAACATTTTTGTACCTGAATAGCTTTTTGCGAGTTGCTTTCGTTCATCTCGAGCGTTTCTTTCATGCAACAGGTGTCCTACTTTTCCCTTTTCTCTTTTCTGTGCTTCGAAAAATTTGACCGCATGAGCTAGCATAACTACCCTATTCGTTCCGTTGACCTTTTTCGCCATCCACCCTCCATTCCACTCCATCCCATCCCAAAAAAAAATAAATAAATTTTTTACAACCCGATCTTCGAAAACGTCATACGCAAGTAAGTCATTTGCAACCAAAAAATATTGTGGTACTTTCCTATTAACGCCACCACAACAAAATTCCAAAATCCTTTATGGTAACAAAACGTGGTTACTTACGTTACGGGACGAAAAGAAATTGAGGATTTTCAAAAACAAAGTTTTTCGTAAAATCTTCGATATAAAACGCGATGAGAAAACGAGCAAATGGAGAAAACTCCATAACGTAGAAGTACATCGACTGTACAATAAACCGGACATCATTAACGTCGTAAAATCACGCTGATTAAGATGGGCTGGTCACGTGGCGCGCTTGGGGGAGTATTGAACGGTGCATAAAATACTGTTTGGTATACCAAACGAGAAAAGACCACTAGGTAGACCGAGACGTAAATAAGAGGACAATATTATTTCGGGATCTTAAGAAAATATACTACGAAGACCGCAAATGGAAGGGTCACGTTCAAGAACGAGAACACTGGCAAGATTTGATATTTGCGGCAATGAATTTTTAAGTTCCTAATGCCAATTAATAATAATAATAATAATAATATTTTCTTATATGACACTTCATTCTACCTTCATCATATTTTTCATTTTATATTTGTTTCATTTCATTTCAAATAGATATTTGAAAATTATTAATACAATATTTCTTCAACAAAACTATTTATACGATCAAAGAAATGTCTCATGTTACTACTAACACATACGTGTATTGCAATATTACCTTCGAAGAAGAATATAGTGAAGAATAAACGAAAGAAATCAAACACGAGAAAGATATCAAAAGAATGATGTCAAAGATAGGGGGACAATGACAATTTTCTTTTGTCGTCGATACATTCTTCCTTCTTAGCGTGTCTGTCTCTTTCTATCAAAAATAGGAAAAAATAGAGATATAAAGAAAAAAAGAAAAGAAATACACCTACGTATTATCGCAATAAGATCTCTCTCTCTCTCTCTCTTTCTCTTTCTATATTTGTTTTTCTTTCTTTTTAGAAGAATTATGCAGAAACAAAAACTTGTGGTGTGATTTAAAAGCCTCGTTATAAATCAGTATGCTAGGAAACCCTTACCATTTTTCTTCCAACCCTCGTACCTACGCTCTACCTACCAACCTACCTACCTACCTACTTACTTACTTACCTTGTCCTATCCCTCTAATCAACCCTTTATTGCAAAGCAAATGTCACGAGTTGAAAACTTCGTTTGTACCGGTTCGAGTAATATAACCCTCCAAGTCCCACCTCCCACACCCCCATGCTTAACAAATTATTCTCTCTATTTTATATCGCACATTCGTGCGTGTACATTTAAATTAAGAGCTTAGCATACATATTTTTTTCATTCCTCTCTCTCTCTCTCTTTATTTCTTTTTATTTTTCTTTTTTTTTTTTTTCGATGATTAATTTAGCTCATTAGAAAATCTTCCGATTTCGTATGAATTTGGAGCAAGTTAAATATGCGTCTTTAGAAGAGATTCTGTTTATAGAAATTATTCTAAGATTTATGTGAATTTAAAAATAGGTTTTATTATTGAAGGAGATTTTTTCCTTGAACTCGTTTCGATCGATTGACATTAATTTGAAGAATTAAGGAAAAAGTATTATTATTATTATTTTTTCAACTAATGATATATGAACTTTATAAANAATTTTATTTATCGTATTGACATATTTTTACGTCGAATATATTAAACATTCGTAATAATAATGCATATTTTCTACTAGGAAGATCGAAAATAATTCAATTTAATACGTAATTGAGATTTTCATAGATTTATCTTATCGTTAAAAAAAAATAAATAGCTATCGTGTTAGATATGTTTTTTTTTTTTTCCTAATGTAAAGCCATAGAAAGAAAAAGAAGTTTACCAATTGCAAACGAGTTAAAAAAATATTCCAATTTTGTAGGAAAACTTCAGAAGAAAAATATTCTAGCAAGAAACCTTTGTTGTATTTAACTTAGTAAAAAGTTTTGTTTTTTTTTTGTTTTGCATTTTTAACAATTATTTTAAACAACAAAACGAATATAATAATTATTATTATTGTTATCATCAAAAATAGTCTTTTAAAATTCGACTTGATCAATCGATTTTTCTTTAACACTAGATTTACGAATTGAGCCAATTTGACTCATTGAACATTTGATTATTTTATATATTTATAAAATTTAAATACTATTTTTTGAAAACTTATTGGTTTTTAGTTACGTAATGAAATATACGTAAATATTAGTTCAATTCCTTTACACAATCCTTTATTCAAACAATGTTATTACGTCATTAAAAAATAATGAACAAAACATCCGTAAATCTAGTGTTAAAATGAGAAAAGAAAAAAACATGAAAATAAAAAAAAAAAGAAAAAGAAAAAGAAAGGAAAGGAAGAAATAAGAAGAGTGTCACGCGAAATTCACGCGAAAGTAAAAATAGAAAGTAGAACACCGTAATGATATATTCCCAAGCATACTACTATCCTCAAAGCACCCCCTTTTTCTCCGCTACTACCCTTAACCATCCCTTTTCCATTCGTCGCCTTGGGAAACGATTCTTGCTAGTATATATCGATCTATATACTTTAATCACGACTATAACGGTGCTGACAGTAGTCACGAATGGGGAAAGGATAGTAAGATAGAATAGAAAAATTTAAAAACAACAAAAAAAATACAAAATAATAAATTTTACAAGCATCGTCACCCATTTGAACGAATCATTTTTCGATGGTAGGGAATAAATAAGAAATAGGTGGTGGTGGTGGTGGTACCATTTGCCAAGATATCGCGAACTCTTGTGAGAATCAAGGGATAAAGGGGTGGGGTGGGTAAGGGAGAGGGGAAAACGTTGGCGAGAGAAGTAGAAATAGCTTGACTAATTTCGTGAGACCGCTCAATAACGCTTGAATTATCGTCTTTCTCGATAATAAAACCAGTAACACTACGTCACGCAACTTCATTCTCACATTTACGTAACGAGACATTTTTTTTCGGGACGAGTATAATCGAAAAGCCAAAAGGGAAATCTTCATTTCGAATACATTTTATATATTTTTATTTGAAATTTAAATGATAAGTTTATGAATAATAAATAATATTAATATAAATGTATTAATAATTATAATTATATTATTTTTATTTTCAAAATTTATATGTTTAATGTTAAAATCGTTAAAAAAATGTATTGAATTTCTTTTTTTTTTTTTTCTTTTCAAATTTATGTAAATTTATATTATTTAATACTAATATTAATTATTTCAAAAGAAATATTTGTTAAAAGAAAATTGATTTTAAAATGATATAACTATAGTTAATAGTATATGGAATTATAGTATATCTAGTCTGTATATAAAATTTATGGTTGGAAAAAGGCCAGGAAAGGTGATGAAAGAGCAAAAGGTTGGTTGGTACATAATATATGCTTCTGACTAGATAAATTTCTTTATATGATGATAAATTAGCAGTCTTATTGAAACTATATAGATTTATTCTCAAAATTTGTCTATTTAATCGAATAATATTATATAAAATAATATTTATCATAACAATATTATTAGTACACACATGCTTATATCGATAATTTCAATCAATGTTTTTTTCCCCCATAGAAATTTTTTTCTTTTCATTATCAATAAACAAATATAAACTACTATAACGATCTCGTATCTAGCAAATTATTATTATGACATTCTTGAAATAACCACATTCGGTATCTCTTCGCGTGAGATTTCAATTACACGGGTCAACGTTGATATTATTCAGCATATCAATTTGAGGTAGTATCATTTTCCCAAATTAATGAATTGCGCGAAACGTAAACGAAACGAAACGAAACGAAACGAAATGAAACGTATAATAAAATCTTGAATTAATGTGATATTACTTAAAAGAAGAGAAAGTAAAAGAGAGAAATAGTTGAGAAAACAAAAATATCCTCTTGAAAATGTGATTGAAATGCGAACAGTAGCAATGAGTGTTCGATGGTGATAATTTCAAATATCTAATTCGTTAGAAACCTTTTGAGGGTGATGAGGGTGAGAAAGGAAAGGGTTCTCTTGAATTATAGTAAAGTCAAATGGACGTATAATGGACAATGTAAAAGGAGGTTTTACAAGAAAACAATACCATTTCAAATATATTCACACACACACGAGTATAGGAAAACTCGTTATTGGTTCACAATTGACCGTGTCGTCGTAGTAACTAGGGAACAATCATACCAATCGTAATAAACTTCATTAATACGTTTCAAATGAAAGAAGAAGAAGAAAAAGAAGAAGAGGAGGAGAAGAAGAAGGAAGAGAAATAAAAGTAGAAAGAGGATTAAAGTTCGTTGTACTGGTGCAACGATAACGCACATCGTATATGGGATATATTTAATTAACCTAAGATCAGTTATGGCCAATGAACGAGAATATTGTTGTTAGCAACCTATATTTTGTGGCATATAGTATACTTCGTTGTTCTATCTTTCATTTTTTTTTTTTTTTAAATGAAACATTTATTTTTTATTTTTTTTTTTTTATTTTCATTTAAATATCAATCAATTTATTTTCAACAAAAAATTATTTGATTTTATTCAAGAAAGAATTTTTCATTCATACAATAAACAGCATTCCGTTAACAATTCCAAATGTGTCAAATTTGTTTCGTTATTAAAATGAAAATAATAAATAAATAAATAAATGTTGATAAACCCGGTTTTAATTGAAATTAAATATATATATATATTACAAAACAAGACCGATTTTTTTCTCCATAAATATATTCTAACGATAATTCCTTTTATAATGCGTTTATTTTGCCAAATTTTACATCGTTAAGGACACACACACACACACACACACAAACATACAACGTATACACACACATAGACGTTATTATCTTATTTCCTTTAACCCGTAAGACTTAATAAGAGATAAATTTATTCGAAATGAGTGAAAGAAACTGACATCTCTCGTATCTCTGAAAGAACATTCTTTGGAATAAGCTCGGTCAGCCGAGATAAGGACGGCCAAGTCTTTTCCATAATTTTACTGGGTTTTCATTTTTTATTACGACATGCTATGACGAGAATGAGAATAAAAAAAAAAAAAAAAAGAATAGGAGAAAAGAAGGAAAAAGATATTAGGAGAAACAGAAAAAGAAAGAAAGAAAGAAAAAAAGTCAACTGCGTTAATATTTCTAAGCAAAAAAAAAAAACCACGTCATTGTCGTTAATCTTTTACACTCTTTCTCGTTTTTATTTTTATTGTTATTTTTTTTATAAGCATATATTTTATTCCCTCACCTCCTACAATTATAATAGATAAAAGGAGAATGATGTTATAACTATATCCATTAAATAAACAAACCTAGACTTAATGCACAACGCGATTTTTCATTTTTCGAACATTCCCCACATAGGAATGAAAATGATGATGCATCATTGACGTTATTCACGTAGAAAACTTTCCAGTGATGATATACAATCATACGAAATACACGACGTATGTTATCTAGGGTAAATTTGTATCGAAAGAAGAAAGTTTTCTATAAATAATTTCTGTTCGAGAACATTAGTTCTTCTTTGTACTCAGCGTATGTATATACATATAGAGATGTTTTATATGCCCCACACATACACACACAGGACAGACATATTACATATCGTATGTATGCGGGGAATCATTTATTGAGCGGTTTTTTTTGTCTTCTTATATTTTATTTCAATATCAAATACAACGAAATACTTGGTGGAAATAATTGATCGATCGAAAATCAAACTTTTGAACGTTGTTTTTGTCGCACAAACGAGTCTCTCGATTCACGTTAAAATACGTGTATGTATATTTGAAAAAAAAAAATACGAATTCAATACATATTTAAACTCGAATTTGAATTTTTATATTTATTTTGATTTTTAGTTTTAATTCTTGGATCATAGTCATAGATAATATATAATCATAGAACAGAGGTCGGCAACTTGCGGCTCTTTGGATGTGAAGCTGCGGCTCTTTAATTAAAAGAGTTTAATAAAAAAAAAAAAAAAACATTTAAAAATTGTTCTGAATCGATTAACNAACTCGAATTTGAATTTTTATATTTATTTTGATTTTTAGTTTTAATTCTTGGATCATAGTCATAGATAATATATAATCATAGAACAGAGGTCGGCCACATGCGGCTCTTTTGGATGTGAAGCTGCGGCTCTTTAATTAAAAGAGTTTAATAAAAAAAATTAAATAAAACATTAAAAAATCGTTCTGAATCGATTAATAAAGCACCGATGAATAAATAGATTAGTTTTTCTTATTATCAAAAAACTAACTTTATTTATGCGAGTACTATTTATTGTTGACAAGAACAAATTTCATTGAACATTGAATTGTCGATCAAAACAATATAAATTAATAAAATGTCTAAAACTAACAAAACAAAAAAAGAGAGAAAAGAGAACAGTTAAAAGCAGCATCACTGTATAAGGTGAAACACTTAACATGTACAATTTGCATAACTTTGAAATTATACAAAATTGTTGACTATGCAAAAGTTGTATATAATTTTTTTTAATAGATGTTGCACGGTATATTTAACTTTTTTCAATAAATACAATTATTTTATAAAATTAATATTTATACTTTGCAAAAGTATTATACCCCTTATTCGTTTAAAATTTAATAATCAATTAAATATTATTATTCCACTTGTTTGCTCCAAAAATTTGCATGGATTAATATAAAGTATAAAATTATTATTTTTCTTCTTTTTTTTTTTAATATAAATATTTGTCAAAAAATTGTTTAATAAAATAACATTATTTAATTAATTAAAATACAATGCTATAAAAAAAAAAAAAGAAAAATATTGTATAAAACTCATAACATAATAAGTTATTATAAAAAACGTGTTATATGCACACGTATGTTGTTAAATATATATTTCTTACATTAATCGTCATAGTGATAGCAAAAAGAAGGAAATAAAAATAAGTAACTACTAGGTGATCGGTACTAGACATATGAATTTTTCAAAAATATTCTATTTGAAGCTCGACTGGAAAAGTTGATACCCTCCATCAACGATGCACCGCACGTCGACGTGTTCTCCTTTCGCATATATATATATATATGTAAGAAGAGAATGTATATGTAAGATGCAAGCATGCGCGCGCATACATACAGTACACTTACACACAAATACACAAATATATATTATATATCTATATCTTGTTCGTTCATTCCTGTTTCATAGACTTGCTAGCAACTTCCAATCTTACTTTTATGAGTCTCAGCGAATCTATCTATCTATCCATCTATCCATCTATTTCTCTTTCTTACTCGCATAAGTTTCCCATTGCACGTTCAATCCAAAATCGTAAATGAAAATCCAGAGGCGGCTTTGTGACGTCAACTTTGACGACCAAGAGAAAGAGAGAGAAATATATATATATATTGGATGATAATAAAGAGCCAATAAGAAAACCGATTTTCGAGTTACATTGAACATTGCATTTCTTTAGCATACTATAATACTATCTCTCTTTCGTAAACATCATCTAACGATAATACCTAACCTATTTCACGTTCTTTTTTATTTAAAAAAAAAAATAAAAAAGTAGATAACATATACTATTATTCTCGTTGTTGTCGTTTTATTGGTTGATTAGTAGAAAAATCGTGATTAAAACTTTTCTTTGGATTAGTTTCTATTTTTCAAAATACGAGTTGTCGAATTTTCCAAAGAATTTAACTAAGTGGAAGAGGAAAAGAAGAAGAAGAAGAAGAAGAAGAAGAAGAAGAAGAAGTAGAGAAGAAAGGTATTGGCATTCGAGAAGTAGCACAGTTGTGTTTTCCAAAGTTTGGAAATAATCGAGCACAAAAGCCTAGCCTTCGGCTGAGAGTAAAAGGAAGGAAGGAAGGAAGGAAGAGTATTGACGAGAGCTAAAGTTGCTTGCGAGTAAACGTGCAAATGCCGACGGTAGCCAACTCGTTTTAATCGAGTTAGACGTAGTTGATAGTTGAGATAGACATAGAAGAAAACGAAAAGAGAGTGATTTTCCTAGGATACCTACCTATACCAATGCCACCCTACTGTTCTTGATAAATTCAAATAAAACATCGAATTATTCGAATTCGTTCTTTATTTATATATTTAGATATATTATGTTCGTTCGATTAAAATGTTAATGAACAAATTTTTTTTTTTTAATTATCAACGGTTAATAATAAATTGTCGTCAGTTGCTAAATACGCGTATGATTATTCGTTATATATATATATATATATATATATATATATTTAAAATTATATTATACATTTTTTTTATATATAAATAGACCAAATTATTGTTATTAAAACAATTATTGTCTTTTCGATATTTTCTAATAATTGAAAATAAATAGTAATATAATTTTCAAAGAGATACATAAATAAAATATTATATATTGTATTTTTTTATTCTTCCTTTATATTATATTTCCTAATTTATGTTTCTTTTGAAATTTTCTAATTCAATTTTGTACAAAATATTTCTACCGTTCTTTTTAACTCAAGCATACCAAACTACATCAAATTTAATTAAAAGTATGTTTTCGACATAAAGTAAAACAGGAGTAATTGTATAAAAAAAAAAAAAAAAAAAAAAAAACTGTCAATTTTTGTAAAGATAAATTATTTTTGTGATTAAATAAAATAAATTTAAAAAAAGAAAGACAATGAGAAACAGGTTATGAATATTGATCTTTGAAAATAACTTTTCGTTTTTAAAATGAAGCAAAAGAGTGTTATTTTTAATAATAGCGTACGCCTAATAGAAACTATGACAGGAAACGCTAGGTCAGTCGACCGTTTAATTTGTTGAAAGATCATTGGACACGGAGGGGTGTGTCGTTTACTGGGATTATCCATATTGATAATAATAACACACAATCCATGTCGTGGAGACACGTTCGTGCAAAATTCACTTTTACATTGAACCTTGTGAAACAACACCTATGTGTGATACGAGTATATTATAACATGTGCATACAGGAAATATATACATATATATCACGGTGTTCTATAATTCGAAAAATTGATACCGATCTTTTCGTCTATTATTATTATTATTATTATTATTCTTGTAACTCTTATTCATAAAGTTATATAAAAATTAATGTATATAAAAAACAAAATAAAAATTATTCTTTCAAAATCTAAAACAAACAACGAACGAATTTTGTATTCGATACGTTTGTTTGTTTGCTCGTATAATATCAAATTTATAAAACACACCCTTTAGATACTTAACAATACTATTCTTCGCTCATAATCGTTAGAGAAGTAATAAAGATGCCATATCGATTTTCGTGAAAAGTTAGCGAATAATTTATTTCTATATTAATAATAGAATATTAACGATTGATATATCCTAGTTTCTGTTAATTTGGTTTAGAATTTCTCTGTAATAGTACATTCGTCAATCGAAATAAAGTTTAACTAAAGTTTTTCTTTTGCTATCATTAAGTTTATTCGAATAACCATCTCGTAATGGACGAACAGTACTCGTTTAATGCATAAATTAATAAACTCGATTGAGTTTATAACCACCGCTGGCTGGGCTGGCTTGCACTGTCAATTCGCGTGCGAACGAACCGGTGCTTTCAGTTCGTAAGCCAATCAAGAATAATACTAAAATAAGTAATAGACATAATACGATAATCAATAGGAAAAGTAAATAACTATTTTATTCAATTATTTTATTATAATAATAATAATAATAATAATTCAATGAATATTAATAAATTTATACCTTCAAGCCATCGTACTCGATATTTTTCTAATCCTGTCGCGTGTCACTTAAATAATAATAATTATTATTATTACAATAGTGAACCTAGAAAAAGAAAATGATACAAAAAATTTAATAAATTAAATAAATATAAAAATAAACAATTGTTTAATCATATTAATGTTATAATTCTGTCAATATTTAAACTCAAACCATTGTTATAATTACCCAAATATATATATACACATGATATACATATTATACGTGTAATACACGTAACATATATCCATATATAACATACGATATTTCGTTTTATATTATTTCTATCGAAAAAGCGAATCGATTCGATAGTTATCGATAGTTATCGGGCCTTTCAGGAAATATCGTTTCCCGTGGTTCGCTATGCCAATATGAAAAATGTGAAACCGGTCCCAAGCGTGCTCTAGTACGGTCTTTCCGATTACGATCGCTGATAACACCTTTCAGAGAAACATACATGGAAACACATATACTCAAATACATACAAATGTATCTACTATCGCAAATACAACAAACAGAGGTATAGTTTCTTTCTCATCCTTTTTCCAAGGTAACGGTGTCCTCTTCCTCTCACGTTGCATTGTCACACGTTGTGTGTGTCCTCTTGCACACACACACACCCATACATACACACACACGACTCGTTATCGTCGTTGTCCTTTAAACCAAAGAGAATTCCAATCTCGTACGATCCTGTGAAAAAGATAGATCGTTCGTTCATTCTTCTACAAAGATTTCTACTACCTTTCATTTCGATTTCATTTGAGATCGGTTTCGTTTACGACAAGAAAAACAGATACAGTCTTCTCTTCTTATTCTTTTTCTTAATCGTATAAATTAGATTTTTGAACTTAAAAAACCAAAAATTTGTAAGAAAAATTACGTTGACAAATTTTCTCGTTTATTTTCTTTTTAATCGTATAACTTTCTTCTTTACGAGATATAGACAAATATAATAATACGTTAGTTTTTCCATTTTTAAAAAGAAAAAAAGAAAAAAAAAAAAGAAGAAATATAGTTAAAAATGAGAGATATTAAACTCGACTGCTATTATCAAACAAAATTACTTTTTCTATTTCATTTCGTTAATTAGGACATGATTGTTATTTACTGAGAGAAGAAAACTCTTTTCTAGGCAAATAATGATTTTCAGAGTAGAAAATTCTCTCTCTCTCTCTCTCTCTCTCTCTTATTCAGATTATTACGTCACCGTAAAATCGTCTCGAATTTTTTGGCGCGAGAAATTACGACGATAAAGTTCGAGAACGTTTCTACGTAATTAGATATCCTGTTAGTCCGCGAAGAGGAGTGGGAGAATGAGGGGTGGGGGAGGGTAAGGGAGGGAGAGGGTCCTTCCACCTCGACAATATCCTTAAAAGCTCTCTAAAGTGGCAGCATAAAGTTGCAGGAAACTTTCGTAGAATGATTTTTTAAACGTAATTCTATTTGAGTTATCGCATAAACGTGTGTGTCAGTAGTTTTCCCTCTTCTTGCTGATGAATAAGCAAATATATGTAATAATATATTCATAGAAATCATTTTCTAGTTTTTATTTTTGTTTCTCTATTTAAATTAAATTATCTCTATTATATACCTAATAAAAACAATAAAAAAAAAAAA
>NW_015148979.1:1617445-1636924 GCF_001465965.1 Polistes dominula | reverse complement strand
TTTTTTTTGGCCAAATTTCATTCCGAAATTGTAAAGATTTTTCCGATAGGAGGAGAACGAGAACTGTAATTGATAAAAGAGCTTAAATTATCGGTTCAATGTTTACGGTTAAAATGTGTAAAACATCTTTTCCAATGGTAAAATGGTTAATCTAAAGAAATAAAAAAAAATAAAAGGAAATAAAAGAGATAGAAAAACGAAAGAAAGTAAAAAATAAAAATAGAAGAGGAAGAAGAAGAAGAAGAAAATGATAAAGTTAGAAAAGTCACGTAGCTTTGTAAACCCCATGGATTCCGACGTTATAACGAGCAACTCCTGTTATACACGCTTTCGTTCACAACAAATTGTCGTCTTCTTCGTCGTCTTCGTCGTCTTCGACGTTGTACAACTTATTTTCGAAGGTACGTGTACGCCAATGAGTTTCGGCCAATTGGAGCGGAAGAAGATATTGCCCGAGAAAGAGAGAGAGAGAGAGAGAGAGAGAGAGAGAGAGAGAGTGTAGTACCTTCGATCCGTGACTACTTCTGAGAACAAGCTTCGATTGGACTTCGAATGATTATAAATTCGAGTGATCATTGTAAAATATCGAAGATACGATACTCTAATTCCCTCTTTTTTTTTTCTTTTTTAAGTTAATCATATATGATTTATAGATAATAATAATAATAATAATAATAATAATATAATTGTATAATAATAAATGGACCAAAACAAATGTGTTCGGTTATCGCTATTATTATCGTTAATGATATACGGAAATTGATCCAATCATAAAGAGAAAAATTATAAAAAGAATAAATTAGAATATATTATCAACTCGTACTCTTTTCTTATATTATTCTTTGTCTAGGATTAAAAGGAACGTTGTTAAATAAAAGTATCCTTTCACGAATATAATATGGAGTAGTAAGCAATGGAATAAATCAATCTATAAGCAACAAAGGTGATAATGAATCGTAATTAAAAAAAAAAAATAATCTAAAGCACTGATCGAAATTCAATTTGCAATTTTTTTTTATTTTTTATAAAAAAAGAAAAAGGGAAAAAAAACAAACCGAAAAATCAAAAAAAAAAAAAAATGAACCAGCCAGAACCATTGGAAAAAATGGTTCGCGACTAATGGACGGGATAAACGGAGGATGATAAAAATCGCGCAAAAAATGTCGAAATTGTTGAAAGAAACGAAGAAGGGAGAATGAGATGAGGTAATGGAGGGGGGTGGGTATAAAGGGGTTATGGGGAATGGGGGTTGAATGAGTCGATTCAAAAATCGCGCGGGTTAGGCGTATTAAGTGCGGGCTAACCGCATTGCGGCGCCAGCTCACGCTCGATGAAAATGACATTGCATCGTCGTCGTCACGTATTGCGGTTGGTCGGGTGCATCGAAGAGAGAGAGAGAGAGAGAGAGAAAGAGAGAAAGAAATGAGAAGAGAGAGAGAATCGGTGCGAAATACACACACACACACACACATGACGCATTTATCCATTCTATGAAATGAAAAGTAATTAGCAATAAATTTTTTCCCCCTGTCACGAATATCGCGGTAAACCATGATTGTTTCTTTTTATTTTTGTCTTTTCTTCTTTCCTTTCTTTTTATTTTATTATTTTTTTTTTTTTTTAGAATACTTTATTCGCAAAGAAAACCACACTACCTTTTTCTTTTTCCATCTTGATCCCCCTCTCTTTCTTTCTCTCACCGTCCCTCGTTTGAGGATCATCGTATAAAAGAGGATCGTAGGGGTGGGAGTACTACTCTTATTTCTTTTTTCGTTCATTCATTGAAGAAATTCTTTTCATTTCTCTAACCGATCGATCGTAACGTTCTTTCATTCGATCGATCGGATCGGATCGGATCGTTCGTCTTCGATCGACGTCCGATCGAAATCTTCGAAATAAACCGGTCAAATGATAAAAGAACAAAACTTTTCTTTAACCGAGTAGTAGCAGTAGCAGCAGCAGCAGCAACAACAACGCATACACACAAAACACTCAAAACACACACATTTTCTCTCTTTTTCTCTCACATCGATCACCGAAGACTTATCGAAACTTGTTCAGACTCGAACCCTCGATTCATCCCCTTCCCCTTCGTTTTTACATCGATCACAGAGTTGCTTATCAACGATAGATGTGTGTTTTAGAAAATAAAATAAAATAAAGGTAGAAAAAAGGAAAAAGGAATAAAAAGGGAGAAGAAAAGGTTTTCCCGTGCGTGCTATTGTCATTGTGAAGCAGCAGCTATTCTCACGTCTGTTGTCCTGTTGTTGTTCTAATGCGTACTCTCACGCACTTGTTGTTGTCTACTTACGTTTATTATTAATGAGGACGAGAAATTTTTCTACGAATAATGAGATTTAAATTAAACAGGTGCAACTGCAAATAAACGAGAGAATATTTTCTCCCATTGTTTCTTCAATTTATTTTTGGATATTTTTTCCTAAATTATTATTCACCTATAACTTGTTGTTATTTAATAATTATCGAAAACCTTTTTTTTTCTTTTTCCAATTTTTAAACTACAACTCTCCTCCCCTTTCCTTCTACCCGCGAGAATTATTTTAATAATCTTCATATTTTATCAGGACGAAATTGAAAATGGAAAACGATATATCGTTGAAATCAATTTTGTTTATTAGTCAAGGAGAGAGAAACTGTTTCATTTTTTTGTATTCCTTTGATATATAAAATAAATGAGAAACAAAAATAAATAATAATACAATATTTCTCATCTTCTTTCCTCATTATAAATTCACTATTCGATACTGACACTCGATATAGCAGTTTATTTAAAATATAGAGGCCACCAGCACGTACACACACATACTGTCGAAGATGTAATGGTTCATAATTAGAATAGTTCCGTAGCATTAGTTTCATGTAGAGAGGCTGCACTGAAATAGATAGATAGAGAGAGAAAGAGAAAGACCTCAGTATCTCGCATATAACGTGTCTCATTGCGTTGGCCTATCCCAAGCCGCTTCTAGTACAGACTGCAATATCCTAAATGGGCTGTATCTCGGTTCTTTATGTTACAGCCGATGCAACGAGATTGAGACACTCAAGGCACCTGGACGTGAAATCGCTGTTTCTAAACGAGGAAGAGGAATTAGTGGTAAGTGCATTTTCCATTCGTTCTTGATTCGATTTTTCCCTCCAAATCACTTACACTCTTCCTATACCTCCTTCAACCTCTATCACTCTTCCTCACGTTTTTTCCTTTTCTTTTGATTTTCCTTTATTTTTTTACCGTTCTTTTTTTTTTCTTTTTTGTTTCTGTACATTCCAAAGCTTTTTTCTCTTACCAATGTCTCGCAGTTTACTCGTTCACCGCTATCTCATTCTTCTGGAAACGAAGTGAATCTTTTTCCATCTCACACCTTCATTCACCCCTTTCCTTCTTGTTTCCTCACTCAAGTTCTATAACGGAACCTTTTCCAGCTGAGTTAATGGATTTATCCTATCGTTGATTTTCGCGAGATGTCAAATATTTACAAACGCCATTGCGCCTGTTACGCTCTCTCTCTCTCTCTCTCTCTCTCTTTCTCTTCTCTTTTCTCGCTGTAACTACCCCCACCACCCCCTTTTTCTCTATCACGAGAAATCAAATCATTTCTTATTTCAAGAACTACATTTGCTCACGAATCCATGGTAAAACATTTGTGTTTAGTTTTCTTCTTTCTTTCCTTTCCTTTCCTTTCCTTTTTTTTTATATTCTTTTTTTCTTCAGAATTTTACACTATCTTGAAACTTCTCTTATCTTCAGAAAAGGGCTTTCTATTTTCCCCCAACTCTCTCCCCCACTCTCATTCCCTTAGTAAGAAAGATCATGCCTCGATCTCGCCATTTTATCGGAAAGTGCATCTCACCAGCTCAACACGCTTTCCCAATTATACTTAATTCTGTTCGGCGCCCTTCTATATATTCAGAAACATCTCCTCCGACCGTTCTTATCCAATAGGATCGTGATAACGTGCACGCTTTTCGTAACCTTTTTCTGTTTTTTTTTTCTTGTTTTTTTTTTTCCTAAATTCTTCGATAAAAAGAAAGCAACTTTCTTATATAAGGTTTTATTTTTTTCGCACATTATTATTATTATTATTATCATTATATTCCAAGAATCTGTGCGACTTTTTTTCGCGTCGGTAAAAAGGATCCCTTTATTAACGATTCAAATGTTGTTATCAATTGTATTACAAATGGAAAGAAAAATATCAATTAAATAAAAAATCAAAAGAGAGGAAGAATATAATAAAAGAGTGAAATATTAGCGGAATACCCAACGGAATACAACACTTGCTTGTAATAAAAACAATCAAAAGAAAAAAAGAAAAAAAAAAAAGAAACGAAGTAATAAATCCAATGGACTACTTAACGAATCGCCGATCGTTACTACTTCTCAATCTCATTCCATCGAACCCATTTTCCTTTCATATTTTATCTCCTTCCCATTGTGTTTCTCCCTTGGGTTCCCTTTAATTTTGCATCGTCTAGGGAGAAAACACGACATAATCGGTGAACAGTGCCGCGTGAGTGCACTCGATAAAGACAGAAAGAGAATGAGAAACAGAGAGAGTGAGAAAGAGAAAGAGAAAGAGAGTGAGAAGATTCGAAATCGTGATTAATGGCGCACGGTTTATAAGCGCGTAGAGCACTTTAATTTATGAGGCGTCTTATTGCGGTAGGTCCAAAAAACTTGGCCGATTAATCCTCGGCTTTGTCCTACCGTCGAACGAGAAACTGCCTTGCTTTTTTTTTATTTTCTTTTTCTCCTTTTTTGTTTCTCTTTTCATTTGTTCTTTTCTTTTCATTACATTTTCATCACCTTTTTATACGTTATCGTTTTAATTCGTCTCTTTTTTTATTTTTTTTTTTTATTTTTAACTTTTGAACAAATTATTCTTTCATTTTACTTACTGTAATAGTAACTAATTATAAGTTAAAGACTGTTTAAAAATATATATATATATACAGCATGTCCTAAAAGTAGCTTTGTCAGGAATAGAAAAACTAAATGAAAAATCGATTTAATGTTAATAGAATTACAATATTTTGTTCATATTCTGAAATATGAGTCTCCAGTTACAGTTTTGTTATTAATAGGATACAATTATGTTTTGTTAAAGAAGTATTCAGGTGTCCTACTTCTTATGACTCACCTTATGTATATATATACCTTGATTATACCATATTATAATCCAACAACTCATAGTCCTAATCATTAACATTCCTTATCATGCTCAACTGTCTTCTTACACTCTTCCAGATTACTTCTGTAATCTTACATATGTAAAACTATCATTGATACACGACACTTACATATCTATATATTAGGATGAAACAAAAGTTCGTGCTTTTTTTTTATTAATATTTCCGAAGTAAATATTACAAAAAACAAATCATTATGAAGTTTAAAACACAATTTGTAATACAATAAACGCACGAACTTTTGCTTCACCCTAACATCTGCGACATACATGGATCATATTTACTTATGTTCTTTACTTATTCTTTTTTAATTTTCATCGTTAGATACAACAGCAAGGAAAGAATCACAATCACAAGCCTATGTTCACCAATTGTTCGATGTATGCCGCTGTAGTAAAGGAAGAAGAACCAGCAGGTACAGTGGTCATTCAAGTACATGCCGAGGATCAAGACCCACCGGACGAAGGAGGTAAATATAATGAAAGAATCCAATTTCTTATTATATATATATATATATATATATATATATATATATATCGAAGACTTCTTTTCTTTTTTACTAGAATAGAAAAAAAGAAAGAAAATAAATTATTCTTTTTTATCTGTTCTCTTTTCAGGTACAATCACGTACGCTCTTGTCACGGCTCACAACGAAAGATTGAAGTTCGAAATCAATAATAAGACAGGATTGATCAGGACAACTCAAATCTTAGACAGGGACGAACCGGCACGTGAAAAGGAGGTTTATCTTACAGTTCTTGCTACAGATAATGGAATGCCTCAGCTTGATGACGGTTGTACTTTCAAGGTTACGATCGAAGACGTCAATGATAACCAACCAGTGTTCGACAAAGTGGTGCGTAATCAGAAAATTATTTCCATTTGATTTGGCCCCCCGCTTTTTTCTCGATTCGTTCAAATAACGCAATCATTTTCTTGACTCTTCTTGTTTCCATGAAAAAAAAAAAAAATGAATGATATGAATTTTAAAATATAAGTAAAAAATCATTAGTTGTTTGTATATAAAGTACGTAACGTTTTTTTTTTACGGGGGGGGGAAGAGGATTAACGTTTGTATGATCGTATAATTTTTTTTTTTTTTTGAAATAATTATATCCTTACTAACAACACAAATGTTTAATCACGAATGTCGTCGCTTTTAAAAGTTATCTCATAAAAAAAAAATTAGAATTCGCATATATTCCGTTTTTCAATTAGTTTTACTAACAAACCTTTCTCTCGCTCATGTCATCTCCAATATCGCTTGTACTAACAACATTTTTGCTCGATTTTTTCTTCTCTTTTCGAATCCAGGTCTACCGTGGATATGTGTGGAAGGTTGGTTTCGAAATTTCAGTGTGAATGGAATTTTTGTTGGATGATGTAACGACGAATGCATATGTGTTGTGTTTCCTTGTCCTCATTCTTTCTCTCTTTTTTTCTCYCTCTCTCTCTTTATGTACCTCTTTGTACCTTTAGGCACGCACGCACATCTTTCCATACCTTTCCATACTACAAAATATTTCCTCGAGATATACATATTTCTAAGAGCTTGTCAATAACGAGATTCTCGAAGAATTCCGTGTCAAAGGGTTTGTTTGGTGGATCCATGATACACAGGGAAAGCTCTTTGAGAAGGAAAATAGGAATAATCTAATCGGCATGTAAAATAAAAAAAAATAAAAAATAGAAGCAATACTTGTTCTTCTTTTTCTTGTAAAAAAGAATCTTTCTTCGAAACTCTCTTTTGCGTCAAAGCTCTTTTACTACCATCGTACTTGATTATTTATATTTTCATTTTTCTTTTTGTTATTTGTTTTGTCCTGCAACGGCAATGAACTAATACTAATAACGCGCATGATTCATTTCCGATTGGCATGTTACTCGTAATTCTTTGTTATTTATTTTTTTTAGTAATTCGAACCTGGATGTTATTTTAATATTTGTTGTTTTGAAACCTTTTCACAGGCATACAAGGAATCGGTACCACAGGATTTACCATTGAATCGTGAAGTCATGAGAGTATCTGCGACCGACATAGACGACGGTAACAATTCTGTCGTTCGCTACAGCCTTTCCTCGAGCAAATCTGAAGACCGTGTATATTTCAGGATCGATCGTAATACCGGTGTCATATATCTCAACAAAATCATAGACGTAAGCCATCTATCCGACAAAATTTTATACGAATATAATAGTAAAAGATACAACATTATGTTGTTTTTGTTTAATTATAAACTACACGTTACGCTTCAATATTTATTTTGACGATACTAAAAGAAAACAATCAATTTGATATAATTTTTTAGAAAAATCCAGATTACACGTTTTCTATGACGGCCGCCGCTAAAGACCAAGGTGAAAATCCAAAATCAAGTATTATCAGTTTAGATATTCGTGTTGTCGAATCGCACAAAAAGGCACCTGCTTTCCTACCAAGGCCTATGGAACCGATCAAACTTTTGGAGAATTTCAGTGATTTTGGTGCTAGCATCGTACGACTCCAGGCTGTCTCGAACATCGATGACAATCCGGATCTTCAATTCGTTCTTGTTACTGGTAAAACGGAACAGACCAACAAGGATAGCACGTTTCGGTAGGAAACGAGCGACGTTATCTCGCTCCTAATGTATTATATATATATATACACATATCCTTTCGCGTTTATCACTATTACGAACAATGATCATGATAAACATTTAACGCTCTATTTCTATTTATAATTTACTACCTCTTTCAGTCTTGAGTCAACGAAGAACACAGCTGACA
Organism: Polistes dominula; assembly: GCF_001465965.1. Next base: position 1,628,947 of record NW_015148979.1, on the reverse strand, counting down.
TTAAATTAACGAAGCATTTAGACTATGAAAGTAACAAGGTATACTCGTTGATAGTTCGAGCGTGGAATAATTATGACTTGGCCGCTGAAACGGTGATAGACATAGATGTTCTTGATGTGAACGACAATGTACCGGCCTTTCGAGAGCTCACAAAGGGTAGTGTTCTTGAAAGTGAACCACCTGGAGTTCCTGTTATGCAAGTAAAGGCCATAGATGCCGATGGTACCGCGGCACACAATAAGGTAAACACACTTTCAATCAGAATTTCTTTATTTAGCTCATAATCAATTTTTTTACTCTTCTTCATAGATGTTCATTCAAATTCTTATTGATTATTCTTTTTTGTTTAGGTCACCTACGAGCTAAACGATTTTAAGGACCTATTCGCCATTGACAAACATACCGGGAATATAACTACTCGAACTACATTCGATCGGGAGGCTCAAAGTACTTACAGCGTTTGGATTACCGCGACTGATAATTCACCGAGCGCCTTATACAACACCGGAGAACACAACAAAGTGCAGCAATTGTTTCGTATTGAGATTGCTGATAAAAACGACAATGCGCCACATTTTACGCAAGCCGTTTACACTGCCAATGCTATTTTAGAAAACGCAAATATAAACTCTGTAGTTATTGAGGTAAAAGCTTTAGATGCTGATACCGCAAGTCCCGTTACGTACAGCATCATTCAGGGTAATACCAATGATAGCTTTTACATAGAAAGTACTACAGGAAAGATTCGTGTTAACAATCCGTTGGATTATGAAAAAATCACGGAATATAATCTAACCGTGAGAGCATTCGATGGCGTTTTCAACGATACCGCGAACGTTAAAATCTTCATTGAAAATGTGAACGACAATCCTCCTGTTTTCGAAGATTTCGATACGAATCCAACCATCGAAGAAGAAAAATTGGTCGATGGTGAGTATTCATAAATATTTGCTCCATTATATTTGTTTATTAACTACTGTATTTATTTTCAGGCTGCATCACGACCGTAGTCGCCTATGATCCAGATATAAAGGATAGAAACGCGGATCAACACATAGCCTATTTTATTCTAAAAGATGATCAGAAACCCCTGCTAAGTATCAACAAATCTGGTTGTATTACCTTGAAGAAACCACTCGATCGAGACCCACCTTTTGGTTATCCCGTATGGACGGTAAATACTTCAAGATACATATATTTTATACATTAATCTAATTAATTTTATTCTCTTTTAAATATTTTATTTTTAACTCTTTTTATTCTTGTTTCATTCGTTTTAGGTGATGGTAATGGCACGTGACGAAGATGACTCGCCAACAGCTTTACGAGAATTAGCTACCGTAAACATAACTTTAATCGACATAAACGACAACGCTCCCTATCTCGACATGACGTACGTAGTCTGGGGTGAAAATAAACTACCCGACAAAATAACAGAGTTGAAGGCTCGGGACAGGGATTCCGATGACAATGGACCGCCATTTAAGTTTTGGATCGACGAGACCGCAGACAAAGAGATTTTATCTAAATTTGACATCCGTGACAAGGACCTTTATGCGAAGGTTACCTTCGATCGCGAGGAAAGGAAAAGTTATAACATTCCGATAGCTATAATGGACAGTGGAAAACCACCGATGACAGGAACTTCGACATTGACAGTCATTATTGGCGATGAGAATGACAATCGTATGGAAGAGGGTTCGAGTTCAATTTTCGTTTACGTTTACAAAGGTGATGCACCGGATACAAAAATTGGACGAGTTTATGTCAAGGATTCAGACGATTGGGATTTACCTGATAAACACTTTACTTGGGCTTCGACACAAGAAGGTTTTGATTTAGATGAAAATACCGGCATGATAACTCTATTGTCTGGTACCTCGAACGATACCTTCCATATGAAATTTCTCGTAACAGAAGAAAGACTTCCTAATATTGCTCGTCATCAAGTATACGCTTACGTTAATGTTACGGTAAAGGAAATTCCTGAAGAAGCAGTGATTAGGTCCGGATCCGTACGTTTCACTGGTATAACTGCGGAAGAGTTTGTCGAACCGGATCAAAATGGTGTCAGTAAAAAAGATATATTCCAGGAAAAGATAGCCAACATGTTGAATACATCGATAGACAACGTTGATGTTTTCACCGTTCTTCATTCTCCTTATCACAACAAGACTTTCTTAGATGTCAGATTTTCAGCACATGGTAGTCCTTATTATGCTCCTGAAAAATTAAATACCATCTTATCACAAAATTCTGAACATATTGAACGTGCGATGAAAGCAGATATATTGATGGTGAATATCGACGAGTGTCTCTACGAAAAAGTGCATTGCAACAATTCTTGTCGAAGTTTCTTAAACGCTAGTAACGTTCCTTATCCAGTTTATACGAACACCAGTTCCTTCGTTGGTGTCAGAGCTGTTATTGAACCTCAATGTACTTGTCATGTCGCTGAACCTATTGTCTGTTTAAATGGTGGTACACCATTAGCTGATAGATGCGAATGTCCCCCAGGATTGGAGGGTCCAAGATGTGAATTATTAGGCATAGGTTTCCACGGCGATGGCTGGGCTGTAATGCCACCTCCTGGTCAGGCCTGTGATGACTCACACTTAGGTAAAAATTAATTAAACTTATAATCAATCGCTATAATAAATTGTTGTGCTCTCTACATGCATTTTTATTTTTATCTGTAGGCTTAGAAATAACGCCAGAAATCGATAGTGGTCTGATATTTTATTTTGGCCCAATGATATATAGTCCAAAATTAGGAGTTCAAGATTTTATGGCACTAGAAATTGATCAAGGTTACGCTGTTCTCTATGTTGATTATGGTACGGGTACTATTAGATTAAATCAAAGACAAATTAAATTAACCGACGGCAAGAGTCATAGGATTGATGTTTATTGGACCAAAACAGTGAGTGATATAATTTTGATGAGTTACATTTAAAATCATATTTTGAAGCAATTTACTTTTTAAAACTAATTGCATAATAATTAATTCTTCGTTATAGTCAATTGAAATGAAAGTAGATAATTGCGGCATATCAGCTTGCATGAGTTTGACTGCGCCAGAAGGTTCCAATGAGTTCCTTAATGTAAATAGTCCGATGCAAGTGGGCGGTACATTAACGAATCTAGCATATTTAGCAAAGAACTTGGGTTGGAATCACAAACCTACTGAAAAAGGTTTTGTTGGTTGCATACGAAATATGACCATAAATGGAAATGTAAGTTATTCTTGACATTGAAATTACAAAAAAAAAATGGTAAAGTAATGTATTATTAAGTAAAACACTATATTTTTTTCTCGTAGACATATAATTTAGGAATGCCAGCGTTTTCAAGAAATATAGATCCAGGTTGTGATCATGGTATGGCAAAAGCTGTATCGTTTGGCATCGACACTAATTTTTTAGTCGCAATCCTAGTTTGCGTAGCGATTTTATTGATATTGCTGTTAGCGGTAGTAGTCCGCAGAAGAAAGACTGATGACCTCTATAAAGATATGGATGATATAAGGGATAACATTATTAATTATGAAGACGAAGGTGGCGGCGAGGTAGACACTGGCTACGACCTGAATGTATTAAGAGCTATTTACGATGCACCACCAATTGAATCTAAAATAGCACCTGTTGGTCTTCAAGGCAGAGGTAATCAAAATTTCAGATAAAATATTTAATATATATTTAAAAAAAATTCATGCAAATCAAAACGACTATTTTGAATTTTTAGCTCCTGACGAGGTACCAGATATTTGTGGTTTCTTAGATGGAAAGAAGGAAAGCTGCGATAAAGATCCCGACACGAATCCGTTCGACGATGTTAGGCATTACGCTTACGAAGGAGAAGGAAATTCTGACGGTTCCTTGTCGTCATTAGCTTCATGTATGTATCACTACAATTGTGCCGATAATTTTGAAATTAGCTCACATCAGTCAAAAAATTGATTTTACAATTATATACTCTGTTATATCATGTATATACAATTGTTCTAATGTACTATTTATATATAATATATATGCATTTATTTTATTTGATAATAGGTACCGATGACGGAGATCTCAATTTCAATTATTTATCAAATTTCGGACCAAGATTTAGAAAACTCGCCGACATGTACGGAGAAGAATCTAGTGATGAAGAAAGCGATGGCGTCGGTGAACGTGAAAGTGAAAGCTGGTGTTGAACAGCGGACAACTTCGATAGACTTTAATAAATACTTAACTCTTAACGCAGTCCAATGTCATGCTGGACATAATAGATTCTTTTTCCAGTTCCATTTATGCTGTTATGCCCAGTATGACATTAGTTTAACCCTTTGACTGCAGCGCATTATCGTACGAAATCATCAATATATATATACGGTGCGATATTTGTAGATCAGTCATTATGGTGACTGGCTATTGCACATCGTTCAGCTCATTTATTTATCATTCTCTATGGACAGCGTATATATATATACATATATACGCCTTTCGTAGTCAAAGGGTTAAAGAAAATCATTCCTGAATCACCTAAGCTCGAAGCAAAAACTGAATTTCGTGTCTTTGGAATGAACGATTTTTTGTACCGAGAAATTGATTCGAATTGACGTAATATAAATGCAATGACGTGGCTATCAAATAAAAGATCTAATCGTAACGTTGTTTCACTCACCGCATATCATACGCATTAAAACAAATACACCTATAAAAAAAAAAAACCTCTGATATTTCATTATCTATTTATTCAGTGATCGTTGCTTCGATAATTTTCACGATAATAAAACGGATCTGTTACTTGATGGACCGATAACATCAAATCGTGCCAATTTCAAATATCAATTTCTCGATTCAAAATGCAATCTTTTCAGCGATGGAAATTCTTACTTCGGACTTTCAGCAATTGCTGCTGATTGTTAACGCTGGTACCGACATTTCAGAATGAAATACGAAATAGGTAAGCCTAAACGACTACAGGAAAATCTAAATATAATTTATCGAAATAATTGTGTTGTAAAATAGACTAAATATATAATTATGTAGTTATAAATAGTAATGTATGTATCTGTGTATCGCGCGCATTAGGAATGTAATTATATGATTATGTAATGATATATTTACTCGATCTTATATTAAAATTATTTTTTTAAATTATATTAATTTTTTCCTATAGTTGTTGTTAGCCTACCTATTGTGTATTTATATATCTGTATATAAATATATCTACATTATAAGTTGATTCGAGCGTAATAAAAAGCCTATCATTTCTTACATACATTCATTAGCACGCAATAATTTTCGCACTTATCTCTTGACGATCGTCATTTTTCATCCTATTTTTGTCATTCTCCATTCCATAAAATCGTTGTCGAAAAGCTATAACAGATTAAACATTTCACAAATATATTTATAAATCATCGAGATAAAAACCTCTTTGCTCTAACACAAATGATTTACGGAAAAATTAACTGAATACTGACTATATCTAGTAAGATAGATTTTTTTTTTTTTAATTTATTCTTTTTTCTTTCAATTATTCCTTTACTTTTTTTTCTTTTTATAATAATAATAAAAAATAATAATAATAATAATAATAATTTTGTATTATATTTGTAAAAACATTCTAGACTGTTCGAATTCATTTACTTATCCATCTTGTTTAAGCAGAACATTATGATCGAAGAAAGGAAAGAAAACAAGAACTCATTAAAACGATCAATCGTATCCAACTGTTACGATAATTAGTAAATTGATAAGAAGCCCGTAGACTATTCTTTCATGTTGCTTCAATAATCGATCAAGAAATTACAGCATTTCATTTCGCTCAACCTACAAATATTACGATCTACGTTTTGTAATTAATAAAAAACTAAAATATAAAAAAAGAACTCGATAATAATATTTTGTTTTCATATATATATATATATATTAATAAACATTATCTTTGGATGAAATTTTATTTTTACGTAATAATATTTTATTTTTTGATCAAAATCGTCATCTCGTTGTCAAATTTACACAGGTGTCACAGTAAAGATAAAATTATTTTTATTAATATAACGTTAAAACACCTATCTAAATTATAGAAACCCATAAGAAATCATGTGAAAAAAAAAGAAACAATTGCAATGGTAATTACAAAATTAATGTTTTCTTTCGTATTTACAATTTTTCTTTTCTTCTTTTCTTCTTTTTTTTTTTTTTATTTAATTATTCATTTATTTAAACAAGAATTTAAGAAACAGATTACAAATTATACTGATCGAAGAAATAGAGAAAAAAGATAGAGTCGAATAGAAGATCATTCCCAGTAGTATTGTCGGTATTGCACAAAGAATAACAATGGAGGTCAATTTTACAGTCTTCTCGTTACGTACATTGAAATTAATTAGGGGTGTAAGTTAGGGGTGAGAATATGACGTAAAAGAAAGACATAGTAAGATGCCAAAGGGGTATAAAAAGGGCAAATATACGATCAGTTGCTCTCAAACGTTGATTTACTGATCGAAACACCCTGTTCGCTAAAGAAAGCCAGTGTGTGTCATTTACAGCTATTATCCTGAAGGAATATCAGCACGGATTCAAAAATGTAAGTTTTACAAATTGAAAAGAACTATTATTTTGAAGATATTTTCTTTATACTTTTATTTTACTCATTTCGTTCATTTTTTTTTTTTTTTTTTCAAATAATTTCTCCGCGTGGCAACAATTTTTCACATGGCTGAACAATGAAAAAGCGTAATCAAACGCAAACGTTGAAATTAAATATTCGTTTACCTTACGTCGTAAAAAGTCGAGTCGTAGATGCTTATTATTTATTTAAGAATCAAAAAGGCTCCGCTTATCAAATAAACGTGAATATGTATTTTTAGGTATTCCAAGAGCCGATTAAACGTCATTACCACGATATTTCTCGCAACTTTGATTCTTTTGGCTTACCTTCATGAAGCTGAAGGGCAATTGAACTTTTCAACAGGTTGGGGAAAAAGAAATCAAAATATACAAACTGCTAATTCAAATAATCCGAGGTGTTTACCACAACAAGCAAGACCGTCATTGGAACAATTGCTTAATTTGTATAATTTTATTCTGGTATGAAATGATACTTGAATAACGTTTACTTTCTGATGTAACATTTTGAGATGATTGCAAATGTTTTTTTCAGATCGAAGCACAAAAAATCGTAGATTGTCAAAAATTAAACAAATGAAAAGACGTTCATCTGACCAACGAGACATCATGTACACTAGGATCATTCGGATATTATAATAATTAGAGATATCTAAGTTATATATAAAAAAAAGAAATAAAAATTCTCCAATGTAAATTGTCGAAGAAACAACTATCGAAAGATATCAAATAAAAAAAAAAATAAAAAGATATTATTTATCGTCCCTTTTATCATCTCTTTTCTTATCCCGTTATCCTTTCGAAGTATCTCGAACGTTTATTAATTCATTTAAATATAAATACGTTACTTTATATCGCGTAATTCCTGACATGATCCCTGATGAATTGATTTCTTTTTCAAATGTATTCAATTGGAAAGTCTCGTGAAATTTTTGTTGATTTACTGATACGACGAACAGTCAAGGCAAATTAACGGCTTAATTGTATAAGTATATACATTTGTATATATATATATATATATATATACATATATGCATATATGCATATGTACATATGTATAAGTATACTGTTTGATTAACTTTTACATCGTACAATATAACTAGAAGAATATCATTTCGTTGAAGAAAGTCAAGAATAACGGTCGATTTTTATCCACTATCGGTGAATGCTCTCTTTTCGTTTTTTCATTCTCGCCTATTATAGGGGCAAGAAAAATTATAGCGATGTGGAGGATCCTAATCTATCTTGTGACTACTAATCTAGCACTTAGCCACGGTTTTCCTAATCTAACCGAGAATACATCGGAAATTTCCCCAGTGGAAAATGGTAATAAAATTGAAATTATTATTACGAACATATTTTTTTTTCTTTTATACGATTTAAATCATTTCAATTAAACCCATCTTTATATAGAAAATGAAGAACAAGTAACTTACACCTTCAAATGCACTACACCGGGTTCATTTGCTCATCCTCACAATTGCCGATTGTATTACGAGTGTACTTTAAGTCCACTTAACAAATATCATCGTCGCCTTCGTCGATGCAAACTCGGACTTGTTTATTCGACAATTTATGGACAATGTACTTTACCTGCGGAATGTGGAAGAGCAGAATGCGGTGATGCAAAAGCTACATCTACGACAAAGGAACCAAAAAGGACCCCTAAACCTAAGCGGACTCCAAGAACAAAGCCTACGACTATACCAACGCCGAAAACAAAGCCTACTACAGGTAATAAAATGTGTATTCATTATTTTTCAAGTAAAAACAATGAAAAAAAAAAAGTACGGGTTTATTAACAAACGAACTTCATATTTTCTCGCATATAATATTCATAATGTTGTTGTTCAGTTAAAGTTAAAACTAGAAAAACGGCACGACCAACTAGTACAACTACTGTTGCACCGACAACATCGGAAGATGATACGGATATTAGTACTACCAATCCACCTGGACCAACAGTGCCAACGGTAGTGGAATGTATCGAACAAGGTTTTGTAGAACACCCTTCGGATTGTACGAAATATTATATGTGTATGGCAAGAGTCAACAGTACGTTTCGAGTATTTGAAATGATATGCGAAGGAGGGACAGTATGGGATCGAAGAGCGGAAGCTTGCAAACATCCTTTCAGAGTACGAAACCCTCGTTGTAGCCCATTTACTACAGGTAAAGTAAAAAAAAAAAAAAACTTTCTATCCCATAACATTTATGAAATTTGGAATTATTTCGAACATAATTTGAAGCTTGGAAACTTTTTAAAAGTAGGACAATTTCGTAAAAAGTTTTGAAAGTTTGACGAGTATTCGATATTTTACGAGATTATTTATCATATATATTTTCAATTACTATTAACTTAAAAAAAATTTTTGATTCGAATGATCATAAATACATTTATTTATGATATTCCTCGTTTTATTGCTTGTAGTAAGACGAATTAAAAAAAAAAATCTCATCTTTTTACTTTCTCTCTTTTATGGGCTCGAGTTACTTCTCTCTATTAACAATTTCTTACATTTATTTAATATTATCAGAGATATCGCAGTTTTTACCTTATCTATTTGAAATCTATAGCACACGGTTTTTGTCATTTGTTTCTCCGGAGAGATCATCACCTATACGTTTTACTAATTATTCCCATGTTGCTTGATTTTAGGAATTAGACCGTTGAATACGTAAAACACGAATAAATCAAAGTACACGAAATATGTGAATTTTAAAAAATATCTGAAATTAGAAGTATTTCGTATATATTTGAATACCTTGAACCCTTTTTTTCTTTTTTACATGGTTTTCTAATAAGGTTTTTTAAGAAACGTACATATCTATAGAGTAATAAAAGAATCGGGCTTATCTCATATTCAGTAAAATGATATAATGAACAAATCGAATTTTTATGTCATGGAATTAAGAGGTTGATGAGAATTACATTAAAAGATCATTTTGAATCTTCTTACGAAACAAGTGATAAAATAAGAAATCAAAATGAGCGGTGTTAAAGTCGATTTATTTCACGCACGAAAAATAAATTCTTTTTAAAACAATAAAAGAGTGACGAAAGAAACTCGAGACTTATCAGGACTTCGAAACGTATGTCAATATTTTTATGCTTCGAATTATGTTCGAAATGGTTGAGGTTTCCTTAGCGTGTAAGATGTCTCAAAGTAAACAGAAATTTTTTTAGAGATTATTTTAGTACGTCTAAACAACAACAAAATGCTTTATCTGTCTTTATTTTAAAACGAAAAAAAGGTTTTATTCTAAGAATAATTCTTTCATTAGATAAATAGAACTCAATAAAATGAAGAAATAAAAAAAAAAATTTTCCATAAAATTTTGAGCGCAACCAAAGCATATAAAAAAGTAAGACAATCATTGATTAAGCTTTTACGAGTAAGCATTTGGAATCGAAAGAAACATTTCCAAAATATTTTCAAAGAATGCGCATATAAACTGTTAGAAATCAAATTCGCTATATATAACACAAAAACAAACACAAACGAGACATACGTTTAAAGAAATGTCTTTTAATTTCTACATGAAATCAAGTTAATCTTTAAAATCGTTTCCACTTCTTCTTAGACTTTCTATAAATCGGTCTAGATAAAAAAATTCTAAGTGTTTCATATTCCATCGCTACTTGAAACACATACAGTTAAGACGCAATTATAATAAGATATATAAAATTATATAAATACTTAAAAAAATATATAAAACTTCAGAATTTGTATTGAAAATTTCTACAAGAGTAAGGAAAAAATATCAGATAGTCCTCTTTTAAAACAAAATAATTATTAATGATTCCTAAATTTCATTAAAATTACGATTACGATTTATTTAAATAATAATATCATTTTATCTTTAAAAAATAAAAATAAATGATTAGTATAAAACCGCTATAATAAAAAAAAAAGCCAAGATATAAAATAGATGTAATTTCATAGAAACACACAAAAAAAAAGGAAACGCTTAAAGAAAGAAAAATAAAAAACAACGACTACATGGAAAAATACCAATTAATCCCAATTAATTACGTAAAACAAGTTAAGACATAAATAGAAAGTAATATAAAATCTAATCTTATTCTATCAACAGGAAAATCAATTACAAGTATTACTACACCAACAACGAATAGAGAAACTAGAACAAACGATGCTTCAACTGAAGATTCATCTATAGAACCATCTACAGAGCCAACTGATCAACGAACAACAGAATCACTAGAAAGTAAAACATCAACAAACGATAAAGAAACTTCGCAGTTGACAACACATAATCAAGAACTAAAAACTATCAAGCCGTCAACAGAAGAGACTGAAACACAAACTTCGTTTACATCAACAACACAGCCTCAGACAGAATCACAGGGAACTACAGTCTCTGAAACAGTAACTCTAACTGAATGGCCATCAAGTAAAATTGCCGAAGAAGAAACTGCAATCCCAACTGCAACGGAGCAAGTAACAGAAACCGAATCTGAATCATCGACACAGAGACCGACAGAATCACCAGAGAGATCTAGTTCTGTTTCTGCAACTGATTCTGAAAGGTCATCGAGCCCAAGTACTGAAAGAGAAACAGCAACAGAGCGAGTAACAGAAAATGTATCATCATTATTGACGCAGACTACAACGATACCACTAGAAACATCTAGTTCCGTTTCTGTAACCGACTCTGAAAGGTCATCAAGCCCAAGTACTGAAAGAGAACCTGCAACGGAAGGAGTGACAGAAAATGCATCACCATCATCGACACAGAGACCGACAGAATCACCAGAGAGATCTAGTTCTGTTTCTGTAACTGATTCTGAAAGGTCATCGAGCACAAGTACTGAACGAGAACCTGCAACGGAAGGAGTGACAGGAACTGCATCTCC
>NW_015148979.1:1571750-1616839 GCF_001465965.1 Polistes dominula | reverse complement strand
AACTGCATCTCCATCATCGACACAGAGACCGACAGAATCACCAGAAAGATCTAGTTCTGTTTCTGTAACTGATTCTGAAAGGTCATCAAGCCCAAGTACAGAAGGAGAAACTGCTACCGAACACATAACAGAAACTGGATCTTCTTTATCGACAATATCTCCATCTTCCAAAGAATTTTCTACAACTAGTGGTTTTGTTTCCTCTTCTTTAGAACCTGAACTGGATTATACTTCTACAACTAATCTTCCTATTTCTTCAGACTCTCCTTCTAATAACTCTCAGTGTACATCTCCTGGATTCTTTCCAAATCCAGATGATTGCTCTAAATTCTACAGATGTGTTCGTATTGGTTTGCTGAATTTATTTACTAGGTTTGATTTTGTGTGTCCTGACGGACGAGTTTGGGATCAAGATTTATTTATGTGCAATTTTCCATGGGCTGTTGCACATTCTAATTGTAAGAATAAAGAACTTCCTACGCCAGATATTGATGAGGATCCTGATCCTCCAAAAGACAATAACATATGTCCAATTGGAAAATTGACTGGTGATCAAATTGCGCTTGTTTGTCCTTCTGGATTCCGAAAGCATCCTAAATATTGTAATGTCTTTTATCAGTGTACATCTGAAAGTAATTTGGACGTCAATATTGCCTTGTTTGCTTGTCCTGATGGTATGATTTACAACGCAGAAAAAATTCAGTGTGTTCTTGCGAACGTATTTAATTACTTATTCTTAGGCTGTAAAGACATTCTCGTTAATCCGACGGATAACTTAGTTCCCATTGTAAGTACTTTATCTCTTTTATGACACTTTTATTTTTATTAGAATTTTATTTATTTGTAATGATTTTTTTTCAGTTGAGCGTTCCGTCTACTCCACTATGTCCATACCCCGGAGCATTCCCGTATCATCCAGGTTGCTCAAATGCATTCTTTAAATGCAGACGCGATCGAAAGGGCTCATTACGAGGTTATCTCTATAAATGTCCTTCTGATAACGTTTTTTCTCCATTTTCAAGAAAGTGCGAACCTGCAAAATATTTCCCTCAATGTTTAAAAGTTAGGGCGAATTATCGCATGGAATCTTCCTCTAGTATGCATATGACTCACCATAATATCTTCTATTTTGGAAAACAGCTACCTTAAAATCCTATATAAACTTAGAACGCATTTACATTTACTACTATCATTACCAATATCTATCTTCTATTGTGTAAAGTAAAGCAATAATTATTATATCATATAAGAAATATTGTTAAAAGTTATTGAAAATAAGCGTGCATCTAATGAAATAATAAAAATGAAATTATGTGTGTTCGACATTAGTATGGAAATATTAATTTTTGTATAAATCTACTCCCCGCTGCTAAATTAACGTTATTTTTTTCAATATCTATCTTAGAAGTTAATAGAACATTATTGTCATGTTAAGCAAGGTTTCTTAAACCTTTTTACTTCATGACCCCTTTTATCCGAGTAAATATCTTCGTCACTTTAGTTATATAGAAGTATATATTTTAAATAATCTGGAAATACAAATTAAAACTTTTCCTGATAATAGATCATTAACTAAATTTATTCAAAAATACGCTATAAGTATAGTGTTGCTAAACTTGAAATTAATTTTCTGTCGTGTCATGGCTAGGAATTTATTATTTTTATTGAAATGTCTTCCGCCCTATAGAGTCGCTGTCTTCATTTTGAGGAGCTTTGATGTAAAAAATAACGTTAACGTTAGAGACATTAATGCATTAATATCATCCTTATAGAATTTAGAACTTATTGTTATTATATTGCTCGGATTTTATACTTTTTGTTATTATTTGACAAGTACATACATTGTTCTCAGTCCTATTTTTTGTTGAATGTCATACGAATGTAGTGTAAGTTAATTATTAAATTGTTATTTTTCTGTTTCTATGAATAACATAATTTATCAATAATGTTGACAATATTATACGAAGATAAAATTTCTAACCTTTGATGAACAAAGTCTCATTTGAAAGAAGAAGATTCAAACGTTTAAATGATCAACCTACTATTATTAACTCGATATTTGAATTACGCGCGAGCAATTATAATCTACCTAACCTATATACCGATACGACATAACACATGGTAGGAACACAGTTTCTCACTTGTGCTTATAGTTCATATTTTGTCCGTATTTGTCGCTAAAGTCGCACATGCTTTAAGCATTATAATGTAATGGAGAGCTTTATTGTAAATAGACTTATACGAGCAAGGTTTTTACTGCGTTTAATTAATTCCAATTATCTATAGCTATCCTGAATCACTAAAAGTTGCAATTTAAGTACTTTTTAACAAGATAAATTGGTAGAAAATGTGATGTAGATACATTCATTTAATTTGTTAAATAATTAAAACATACGAAAAAGAACGTATAGTGATATTTCTTATCGCGCGCACGCTAATTGAAGGTTTCGAAACGATTTTGGCTCAGTAGCAAAAAAGAAACATGCCACGGTATTAATAAGAAGTTAATAAGTGAGAGCGCGTCGTAATAATCAAAAGGATGTATTCGTGGCAACTATTCAATTTCATGCGAGTTAATTTTAAATACACTAACAGCAATGTCAACCTGTCCTCGTTTTCTAGGCGATTTAGTAATCGTGTTAAATTTGGAGGTTATCGTAAAAAGGTAGATTTGTGGCTTAAAGAACAGAGCACGCAGGTAGCGAAGGCATGTACAAGACAATGCGAGTTTATAGTGGCACAACGTATTAGACGAAGTATTCAAATATTTCATCTCTATACAAAAATATGGGACGAAGTGGCTCTTAAAGAAATAATCAAATCGTGGAGAACGCGTGTTATAAAAAATTCTAAAAAATTTCTAATCGGTGCTGTCGGTGTAAGTGTTTATAATTGGGATCATGAAAGAATATCTGACGAGGAAGTCAATAGGTAATAGTTCTTTTTTATGTACTATAACAAAAATTATAATTACGTAATATGTTTATCAATTAAATTATAAATTTCTGTACGTGATATTACATACACATCGTTGTTTACGCTTACAATTATAGTTATAGTCAAGAGATAGAGGGTATTTATAAATTGAAAGACTGTACCGTTATGTGTACAAACTGTCACCTGCGAATTATTATCGACAATGCTAGTAAACAATCTGGAGTAGAATATTGTAAATGTGATGATAGTGTCAAAACGTCTGCTGCCACGAATAAAGATCGTATGTTATTAATTATATTTATTTTATTAGATCTTATATATATATATATATGTATGTCTATTCTGGTCTTATATATATATATACGTGTACATACATTTATATGTATATATATTTATTTTTAATTTAACACTTGTAATTGTTATATTTTTATTCAGCTAACGGTTGGCAACCATATATTGAACGCCAAGACATGTTGGTCTGGAGGAGACAAGAGCCAGATACAGGTTTATTTGCTTATAAAGTATATGGATCTTTTCCGGATGTCACAGCTGAAGATTTCTTACAAGTACAAATTGATATAGATTATAGGAAACAATGGGACACAACTGCCCAAGAATTACAAATTATTGATACTGATCCACAATCTACAACATCTAACAATCATAGTGCTGATGTTATATACTGGGAAATGATTTGGCCTGTATGATTTTAAGTTTTATTAAATAATTACAAATTATATAGATATCAATTCAAGCTAATTATATATTTGCAGAAACTATTTGCTAATCGAGATTATGTATATCAACGTAGATGGGTTATAGATAAAGATAAAAGGATAGTAGTTATTGTTAGTAAAGGAACTGACCATCCTAATGCACCTGTTAAACCTGGAACTCACAGGTATATAAATTAAGAAGCCTAAGTTTTAGTAACATGTTTAGAAATAAGATATTCAAAATAATTACCATTCAATAATATAAAGTTTAAATTCAATAGAGTAAGAACGTATTGGTCATACATGGTAATTAGACCTTACAAGGATTTTCAACAACCAGGAATCGAGTTTAGCTTAACTTACTTTGATGACCCTGGTATGAGAGTGCCATCAACCATCACTGCATGGGTAGCAGTAGCAGGTATACTATCAAAAATTATATGCTATAAATAGTAGTATTATGTAACATCAATTGTATCTTTTTTAAAGGTATGTCTGACTTTTTAACTCGCATGAGGCAAGCATCCAAAGACTATAAACAATACAAAATGATGCAAAACAATGTCACGTCTACTAGCCATACTGTATTGGATCAAGAAAATCTTACCGAATATGAAGATTCACATAAAGGTATGAATAAATCTGAAAAAGATAAAGATATAGTAGAACATGGAGTTGTAGAAGAAGATAATTCAAAACACGTTGAAGTCATAGAACATGACAAACCATTAGAGATTACACAATCTAAGAACGAAAACACTGATACAGAAG
This sequence comes from Polistes dominula, assembly GCF_001465965.1. Next base: position 1,612,415 of record NW_015148979.1, on the reverse strand, counting down.
AAAATAATTTAGAAGAAAATGAAGACAAAGATAATGTTGCTAATTCTAGATCTCAAGACGAAGGGGGTTTATTAAATTATTTTTTTCTGAGTAAATTATTTGCGTGACAAGGAATTGTAATATGTATTTTAATACATATTTTTAAATATTAAAGTCTTTTTCATGATTTTACATGAAAATAACTTTAATTTCCAACCTCTATTTAATTACAAATATGTTGACTTATTATATTAGTAAAATAAAAAAAATAGTACATGTAAATTTTATTTTTAATTCTGAAAATTTAAATAATATTTATAATATATGAATGATATTTTCGAAATTATTTATTATCATGTGTTTAGAATTAAAAAAAAAAAAAAAAAAAAAAGATAAATTTGATGAGCAGGTTTGAAAAATCTGTTATTAAAAATCTTAAAAATCAATGTAATTCTATCAGTGTATGATTCATGCATTTATTGCAATTGTAAAAATGAGTACAATTAGCTATCAATAATACGTCATATTTATGTACGATACGAAAGTATATTAAAAATTAAGAGAATCAAGATATACTATACAGGAAAAATTTATTATTTTATAATTGACTGTAATCACACATATAACATCAGCTCATATATATATTTTTTTTACTTTCGTGCATTATTCTTCCTGAACAGTTATATACTGTTCACAAATCTCTTTTAATAAAGATCTATCTTTACTTACGATCACCACTAAAATTTACTACTTTCTTATCATCATATATACATCCATTTTCACATGTAATTGCATCCATTAGCTATATACGACAGACCAAATGATATCTCCTATGGCAGTATTATTGCTTTTTAGTACCTGCTAATAATACCTCAGTAACATTAGAATGAAAAATTATATATAACAAACAAATGAGGATTTTTGTATTCATATATACTGACAAAATATTTTTAAAATGCAATATATTTTTATTCGTTAATCATGTGTTTATTATTTCAGTAAAACTGTCGTCATTAAAGCATGCTTCTTCTGCTAACATAGCATAAGAAATAAATACTTCGTCATCTAAATCCAATTGAAAATTGATTTCTTCCGGTAGTTTTTTTGGAGAAGATAAAAAATCAGAACACTCTTCATCATGACATTTCTGATATATAACTTGTTTAGTTATGTCAACGATCAAATAGATATTATTACTTTTGTGCCATCTTCCTATGTTTTCACAATACCTATATAATAGTATATTAACCAAAGAATTTTATATGTTTATAATCGTTCATTTTTAATAGAAATTTGAAGTTATATAATAATTTATTTTACTTGCAATTAGAGTGTATATTTTATTATTATTCGGTATCTATTTTCATAGCATTAAAAATATGAACAAAAGATATAAGGAAAAACTTTTAAAAATGACTCTTTATAAAATTTCTTAATTTAGTATAATATGTTTTATATTTCAAGTTATTAAATGCAACATCCAATCAAAGTCTCGCCAAAATAACGCTGGTTACAAGTGTGTTAATAATAAAATATACAGTCAATATGAGACAATATCATGAATTTTAAATATAAGTATAAATACCTGTAACCGATGATTTCATAAATTAATGTTTTCAATTGTTCGTTATATTTACATAGACGTATTTTTCCTGGTTTAATGATATCTAATATATATTTATCAATTTCAGGATACTGCGATGATGTATTATAGCTTGTTATATTGTTTATCCGTTGCCTTTGTTCTTTGTTAGAGTGTGTTATGACCTGTGCCTCACCATTGGAAAATTCAAGTAAAATTATATCCTTTTTTCTTGGAAAATAAGCTATCAAAGAATTGATAAAATATTCCAATTCTGGTTCTTTGTACATTTTGGGTAATATAAATTTACAATCAGATGAAATTTCCAAATGAGACTGTTTACCCCATTTAGTGGATTTGTATATTCGAAAATGTCTATTTTTTGTATAAACTCCAACATCAATAAATAATTTTCTTCCATTTTTCATGTTGATTATTAACTCTTCAATATCAATTTTGGAAAAAGTACTTAAAATATCATGATGTGTTTCTGTGTTATTTAAATAATTTGTTATTTCCATACAAACATATTTCATAAATTTTCCTACATGAAAATTATCTTTAAAAGCTACATCCTTAATAGCAAATATTAAATGTCTGCTAAACTTTTCATTATTAGTAGAATCCAAATTAATAATATTAAATTTATTGCACGGTAAATGCCATTCTTTTAACATAAATGCACATAAAATGTCAATGAGTGTGTTAGTCATACGTGAGCCATTACTATTAGGATTTAATTCATATAGAAATTCTAAATCCACATATAACCAACATGGGGCTCCTTCTGGTATAACCTAAAAAGAAATTATGTTAAGAATCTTCTTTATCGTTAACAAATATAATTAGTTGTTATTTTACAATTGTGAATCTAATTAGAACAAGAAATTAAGTAAACAAACTTAAATTTTAATTTTAATAGAAAAGATCAAACTAGTCATTCTAAGACTTTATTCATTTTTATAATTAATAAAACCTCATAAGAACATCTTGATTCAGGAGGTCTATCTTTATAGTACCACCAATAAACTTCGGGATGAGCTACTACGAATTTTCTAATTCCATCATTTTGTTGATATACAAATGTACAAAGCATTTCATTATCATTAGAATGTTTATTAGCTACAGCAAGTGCTTCTGCTTGTTTATAAAATTCAGCCCAAAACTGTGATGGACCCAAAATATGATCAGGCATTTTCCTTAAGCAATTTATGTTTAATTCCTTTTTGCATTTCTTGTTTCTATCAATGGGTTTTAATGCACCCATATTTTTGCCATAAAACTTTTCTGGACTGAATTCATTCATTTTTAATAAAAACGCGCGCGGCAACGAACTAAAGAAACCTCACTAGGTATATTACATCAATATTGCCAATATTAAAATTTTTCTCTATATGTATATATATATATATATATATATATATATGTCAACGTTAAATTGTATAATTCAGTTAAATCATAATAACAATAGTAATAATATTGTTGTATTCCATTTTTTAATATAAAGTGTTATATTCAATATTAATATATTTTTTGTCTATGTTTTTTTTTATTCGAGTTACTAATAATTGCATACAACTATTTTGATTGGCCAATATTTTCTCCACGTTGAATTCTAGCAATTTAATTGGTCCTGAGATAGGCCATTTGTAACGTTCTGTTGTAGTGACGAAGGTACAAATTGTATCTCTCTTTTCAGTTCTTTTTCCGAAAGTTGCCATATAAATCTGTACGTTCTGAATTTATTATTTTATATAATCTGTTTAATCTTACTTTTTAAAAACACGAATTATAGAAATATATATCTTTCGAATTGTACTGATATTAATTCTAGTTTTTCCACGTGTTTAAGTGCATCTTAAATTTTTATAATAGTATATTTTCTTATATTAAACATAACCTCCATGTTATGATTATAATTAAGTTCACGTAAAAATAATTTTTTTACTTTATATTTCAGCAGTTTCCTCAGTGAAATAAAAAATGGCCAAGTCAAAGAATCACACTAATCATAATCAGAGTAAGTAAACGTGTATTAAATTAGTAATTAAAAGTTTTTCATTTGTATATAGTTTTTATATTAACACAAAACCTACCACGATGGGCCAAATAATTTTAAACTTTCTCGCAAGTTCTAATTTCTTATAATTTACAATGTTATTTTGTGAATCAGGATTTCTTATGTTATAGTTTTTACTGTAAATATATTTTAAGAATATATGATTTTTTTGAAGACTTCATTTGACCCGCTATGGTAGGAACAAGTATAATTGTGTGTTGAGGATATAAATCTGATAATACATTTTTAATTTTTACATTAAATTAATAAATTGTAATTATATGATTTGTTTCAATTTTTCAGATAGAAAAGCTCATCGCAATGGCATTAAAAAGCCCAAGCGTTATAGGCATGAATCTACTTTAGGAGTAAGCGTATTTCAAATTATTAGGTTATTAGAAAAGTAATTTCGTTTCTACAGTGATACATAAAAAAAACGATTTTTTTATATTTAGAATTCAAAACATTTTAAATGATCGTAAATGGTTTGATAAATTCAATTTCTCAATTATTTCTCTTGGTGTTATGCGACAGTTAATGTCCACTAGTGTCTTTATATTTTCTTTGTTATCTGCTTCAATCAGACGACCTGAATATCATGAATCTTTCAAATTGAAATTACCAATATGAAATTTTAAAAATCAATTTTGTCACAGGTTCATGTAACAAATACTCTCCGTAAGCAATATATAATTTTTCTTCTTGATTGCATTGCATTATTACTCTTATGGTAATAGTAAGCAAAATGTAATAGTAATGTATACTTTGATTCTTTATTTCTGATACGATGCTAAAAATACTACTTAACAGAACAACATATAACAAGATTTTAAATCTCATCTAAAATGTCTGTTGCTAGAATATAAAGTGATTTTGAAATTTAGAGTAAAATTAAATTCAGTAATGCAACTTAGAAAATCTGTGCAATAAGCGAAATTACTTTCTCAAATCAATATTTAATAATTAAGTTTATTTATTTCGAATAAAATAATACCTAAACTAATATTACAGATGGACTTAAAGTTTTTGAGGAATCAACGATTTGCGAAAAAACATAATCTTAAGCCAAAGGCTCAGTTAAAAAGAGCAGAAAAGCGAAAAGCTCTTCGTGAAGCTTCAACGAAATAAGCTGTGTATTATGTTTTCATTAAAATAAAACTGTAAGATAACTTAATATTTACTTCATTTTTCCTCGTAAAATTTATTTTAAAATAATTTGTAATTGATCTACATTATTAATTATATTATAGGCCATTTCAATTAGAAATTATCATATTTTTGTAAATGAATTTATCAATTTAAGTAAAAAAAAAAAGCAAGATATAAATGAATATGATTATAATATAAATTTATTCATAATATTCTAGTAATGTGACAGTCTCACATTAACAAGCCTTAACATAACCTATATATTTAACTATTGTTAGGTGAATAAGTACTTGAGTTCATTGCATTTGCTACGCCTTTAGTACGTGAATATTTTATTTCTCTTTTAATTTGATTCATCGAAGAAAAAGTATTTTATTTATTCTTATAATATATTTATATTCTAAACAAATAAATATAGCTACTTTATATATATAACGAATATGGAGGATCAGGTAGCGCACAGTTTTAAAAATTCAAGTAAACCTAAGCATATTTTACTATTTAGTGGGAAACGAAAATGTGGAAAAGATTTTATTACAGATATATTACATAAAAGGTATAGTATTTTATTCTTTGATTATAATATATATATTCTTAGTCAAGTATTTACGCGAAAGATATTAATATTTATAAATAATTATTTGTATGTAAAATAATACAAGTAAATTTATTAATAATTTATTTTCAATCCAGATTAGGTGATGATAAAAGTGTAATTATTAAAGTATCGGGACCAATTAAAACACATTGGTCTAAAAATTTAGGCCTTGATTTAAATAAATTATTAGATAGTAGCGAATATAAGGAACAGTATCGCTTAGAAATGATCAAATGGAGTGAGTCTATAAGAAAAAAAGATAATGGATATTTTTGTCGTGCTGCTATTGATATGTATAATGGTATTATATAAAAGATACATTATTATTTTTAATTAGATTCGTGTGTAATAGAACATTGAATTTTTCAAATGTTTTTTTAGCATGTGACAAACCAATTTGGATAGTGAGTGATACTCGTAGAAAAACTGATATTCACTGGTTTCAAGAAAATTACGAAGGTCTTTGCAAAACTATCCGTGTAATTACTAATCCGGAAATAAGGGAACAACGTGGATGGAAGTTTGCTGCAGGTTAAATTGATAGCGGTTTGCAAAACATAATTATAATCTAATGTTTATAATTCTAAAGCATACCAGAATAATTATTATTTTTAGGTATTGATGATGCTGAAACAGAATGCGATCTGGATGATTTTGATAACTGGGATTTAATTATTGAAAATAATGGTAATGACGTTGAAACTATTTCAGAAAAAATATTAAAATTAATTAATTAATATATATGTAAAAAACATATCTGATATTTAACATATTTGTTTAACCAGTATTGCAATATTATAAATCTAAATTTAATAATAATTTAATAATTTGCAGTATTAAATTTGGATCTAAATAGTAAAAATTGAAATGATAAACTTTTTTAGATTTAATTGATCTATTAAAAGAACAAATAAATAAATTTGTTAATAAATATTTTTATTTACATACTTATAATTTTACTTTTATTCTATCATTCTTTAATAATTTATAAAATAATAATATAAACTTCAATCAAGGAATATTAATATAAATATTATGAAAATTATCTTCTTATTTGAAAACAAAATATTAATTATATATATATATATACTTATTTACATGACAGGTAGTTATCAAAACAGACATTGCGTGCGCATATGTGTGAAGTTTTCTGCAATTAGAATAATTCTTTGTATGTATGTACTTTAAATGTCGTCGAGAATGCTTACGTTTTTATTTTAAAATTCGCTCCAAACCGAAAAGTAAGCCCTTTTATAAAGAATTAGTGCATTGTTTATTACAGTATTTGAAACAAAGAACGTAAATAGTAAAATGGTCGAACACTCAATTCCTTCCGATATTCTTGACGACCTTAGTAGGTTAGTTAAATCTGTTTTATTCATTTTACTATATACACAACTACGTAATAATTTTTATAATATAGAAAATTTGATATAATTCAATTAAAAAGAATTGATAAAGATAAAAATATTAATAATGACGCATAAGTAATTAATATGATTTATTTTATTGCAGTCGTTTTATTATTAATGTACCTGAGGAGGAAAGGAAAGACTTAGTTCGAATATGTTTTCAAATAGAACTTGCTCATTGGTTTTATTTAGATTTTTATTGCACAGAAGAAAATCCAAAATTAAAGACATGTAGTATGAAGGAATTTGCTACACATATTTTTCAACACATTCCATTTTTAAAGCCACATGTTCCAAATATAGACACGGTTTTAGAACAATGGAGAGAATATAAACAAAATGTGCCAACATTTGGTGCTATCGTTTTAAATGAAGACTTAACAAAAGTATTATTAGTACAAAGTTATTGGGCTAAAAGTAGTTGGGGGTTTCCAAAGGGCAAAGTAAACGAAGATGAAGACCCTTCGCACTGTGCTGTTCGAGAAGTATTGGAAGAAACTGGTTTTGATATATCGAATTTAATAAATAAAGACGAATATATAGAATCTGTTATAAATGACCAAATTGTTCGACTATACGTAATATCGGGTGTACAAAAAGATACTAAGTTTCAACCTAAAACTAGAAAGGAAATAAAGAACGTTGAATGGTTTTCTCTTGCTGATTTGCCTAGTAGTAAGAAGGATATGACACCTAAATTAAAAATGGGAGTTGGACCAAATGCATTTTTTATGGTTGTTCCATTTGTAAAGTAAGTATTTTTATGATTTATTCTTTGAACATTAACAATAACAGTGTAATGATTATTTTTCAAATAATATACAGTAATGTGTATTACATAGGAAAATGAAACGTTGGGTACAAGAGAAGCAACAGCGTGATAAAAATCTATCCATAGCAAGGAGACATAGGCATAAGTCGTTGGGAGATGTTGAATCTGTTTCTAAAAGTAAACGCCAACAACAATTATTTCCTCAAGCAATTCAAGTAAAGAAATATTTTATATTAACTAGGTATACGTATATACAGGGTGGTTCACCACATTTTACCATCTAGATTTACGTTGTTATTATTACTACGCGTAGCAGACAATGTTTCATATGGAGTTGAATGGCTTTGAAAGGGGTTCATTGTCTGCTACGCGTAATAATAATAACAACGTAAATCTAGATGGTAAAATGTGCTGACCCACCCTGTATATGTGTATTCGAATTTACGAAGCATTTATATTGATATATTTTTTTGCATAACGCTTATAGAACGAAGTTGTAGATTCTAAAAGCGTTCGACAATCGAATACATCACCAGCTAGGAGTCGTCGTAGCTTATACGATAATAAAAATGCCTTATCAAAAGGTGCATTTAAGCGCAATTTGTTTGGTGAACAAAGTGGTGATCGTTCGCCATTCACTTTAGCTCAACAGTTGACGGAGAGTCCACAGGGTCAACAGTCATTTTCATTTTTAAATGATCCTGCCATTCAATCGGTTAAGTGCAATGATTTTAATTATAAAGGACGACAATCTGATGAAGAAATTAAAGGTTTGATAATCCTGAAATATATATCTCGTAAAAATTTATATTATGGATTTAATTTAATTGAAATTATTTAAATTATTTGGTCTCTTTTGTTTGCTCTCATACACGTAATTATGAAATATTTTATATTTTAGGTTTAGCAGAAGGAAATATCAAATCTTTATTATTTGGTGATTCTACGCAAAAATTAAAAACAGATTTTAAAGCTATACCTTCTCCGTTTACAAGCATGGAACGTAATATTCCAACATTTCCTCCGCCAATTCGCTTTAGGTTACATGAATATTCATCTGAATTATGTTCTAAAATTTGGGTACATTTTAAATTCGATAAACAGGCAATACTGAATTGCTTGTAAAATACAAAATATAATCATATCGCGTAGACCAACAAACAAAATTTAAACTAACTGATAAATTCGATACTGTAGTTTACTTTTTATAAGTATATTTTCTCTTGAAAACATATTTCTAAGTATAAGATGTATAAAAACTTTGATATGTTCTGTAGATAATATGGTTATAATGGATGATTGATATATTTCGTGTAGATATACACTTACAAAGTAGTATTTCTTGAAATAGTCTTTAAAAACATATCTCAAGAAAATTTGCATTAATTTTGATTATGTTAAATTTATCATCATCATCACATCGCATATTTATTTACAGTAGTGCAATAAATTTTAATGTCTTTATAACTTTTTATTTTGACATTGAATATTTTATATAATTTAGAGCTATATTTCTAATGCTATGCAAATATAGTAATAAATATATACTTTTTTAAATTGCATTACATGAAAAATGATCAAGTTTGCACACATCAAAATACGATGGAAAATAGTATATTTGATATTGTCTTAAACTCTTTCTGAAGTTTTCATCACACAAATCATTTTTTATTTCATACAACAAAAAAGTTGTTTTTGTACAAAAATTTACGTCAGGATAATTATTATTGAAATAATAATGTAACATTTTGTAGATTTTTATTTTAACTAAACATTATATCACAATCCATTTTAATGTTAAAATATCAGTAAATATGTATATGTGTTATATGATCACAATTAAGATCCTTACATTGCTTAGTAAATTTTGTATTTACTAATAAAATGTAGTTAAATATTTTCTAAATGATGGTTCGTTCGATTGATTTTTATGAATAATAATAATAATAATAATAATGATACGTGATCACATATGAAAAAATATGAATAATTTATTTTTCAGATCAAGTGCAATATTAGTTAAAAATATATTAAAACATAATTTAAGAAAGTTTTATAGAGAATGATCTATTATCGTTATTATTTAAAAAAGACTAGGAAGACAATTAAAATAAGTATGAGTGCGCTAATGAAATAAAATATTTTTTTGAAGATAACAGTGCCTGCACCACGTACACTTCTAATTAATTCATTGTTTAAGGCATAAACTATTTTACTTTCTTCAATGAGTTTATTTTTAGTATCTTCATCCAACGTATCAGCTATTTTATTCATCGTTTCACGCAAATCACGTTTTAATTCAAAGATGTTATGATTTTTAAAGTCCGTGATATTATTGCCACAACTAGTTACTTCTTTGAAAGGTGAAATCTTTTGCATAAGTTGCCTTTTCCTTCGTAAAATAATTCCTCCACTAAGAAGACCCATATAAAGGTGATAAATATATGCCATAAGTAAAGTGGGCTCTGTATCTTCTATTTCTCTTAAACGCATCAGGTATTTAATAACACTGTCTCTAAAAAAAGTCAAAATGCATTGAAATAAAACAATTTTCATATAACTATTGTTTTATATATAAAAAAAAAAAAAAAAAAGAAAATAGTTTCATATAAATAAGTTCAAATGAAACAAAAATAAGAAAAAGAATTGAGTAAATAAGTAAAGAAAAAGATGGGGAGTACATTCTTGAATTTGAATATTAATGAGAAAAAAGCAAAATAAACTACTGGGGTGGTATATTCTACATGAAATATATACCTAGGACTATAGTTTTTCATCCATCCCTTTCCCAAATAGTATTCAAGATCTTGATCAAAAGCCTCAGTACGTTGTAATTCAGTAAGATGTAATAATCCAATTTTAGTATTTTTTAATCTAATCATTGCACCTTCTAGATAGCGGAAAATTTCATAGAAGACCAGAAGACCATCAGCCCATACAGAATCATCGAGAAATCCTATTTAGAGGAATAAAGCTTATAGATAAGGGAATATAAGAGTTTAATATGCGATGCAAAGCGATAATAATAATAATAATAATAATGAATAAATAAATAAATAACTGTAGCATAAGCTTGGTTTGTTAAGTTATAATCATATAAAGAAAAATAGTTACAGAAAAAATATAATAAATAAATATATATATATATATATATTATATAATATATTAAAAATATTATATTATTAATTTTATAATATTGTATAATAATTTAAAATTTTATTTTATAATATTGTATAATAATTTAAAATTTTATTTTATAATATATATTTTATCACTCTATATGTGATATGTATCATATATGGACATCATATATATCAAAATATATATGTATATATATATATATATATATGATATGCATATTATATTTTTTCACATATATGTACATACATATAATAATAATAATAATAATGTCCTAACATTATAAGTGCATCTTACCGAATGCTAATTTAGCGTTTACCAAAGCATCACTAATGGCATGAATTTCTCTTGTAGCTTTACGCATTTTTTTACAAAACGTATCTTCCTCCTTGTCCGTCATTTTGTAAGAAGGGTTTGTTTTTTTTTTTTTTTTGTAAACGAGTCGTTATAGAAAAAACTTTCAATTAAATTTGATTTAGATCAATTTATGTAGTCATTTTAACGAATTCCCGCGCGCTTCATAACTCTTTTTATAGAAGAACCATCACTTAGAAAATACCATTGCTATTATGTCGAACGTCATTTAGTCACTCGTCATGTCGTCGTCGTCGTCGTCGTCGTCGCCGTCGTGTCGTAGTTCTGCGTTCTGCGCGCATTCATGCCATAATCAAGTATATCGTTCGTTCGTAAAACCATTGAAAGATGTCAGTACGTACATTCTTTTTTTTTTTTTTTTTGTAAAACAATAAAATTTATAACATTATTTGAAAACATTGAAAATTATACTTTTCTTTCATATTTCATTTCATTTAATCATTAACATGTTTGTTTGTTTGTTTTTTTTTTTTTCAAAAATAATTGTTTTTGTAAACGTATTTCAATGCGCGTGTTCTGTGTTGTTTATTTGCAAGCTTAACTATTATTATTAGTCTTTATATTTAGTCTTTAATCAAAATGCTTTATTTCATTTTATCGGAAATATAATTTGATATTGTTTCTTTTGTATTTCTAAACGTTCACGTTGATTATTTAACGTGAACATTTCACAATTAATTGTATATAGAATTAAAGAAATATTAATTTCTTTAACAAATAAGTTACTATAATATTTTACGGTTTGTTTCATTTTCACAAAAATTAAATTAAATAGTAAGAACGTATACGAACAACAACTACAACAGTGTTTAAATACATCTAAAGAATCATTCAATTTGTCGCCATTTTTACGCTCTAAAATATAGAAATACTAAATCTAAAATATATATAAATATAAATAATATATAAATAAAATATATTATTTTATTATATATATAATATTATTAATATTATTATATATTATATTATATTATAATAAAAAATAAGTAATATATAGTGTAATATATATATATATATATATATATATTATAAAATATTATAAAAATAATAATATTATAATATATTATATATAATAAAATATTATAAATATTNTATAAAATATTATAAAAATAATAATATTATAATATATTATATATAATAAAATATTATAAATATTATAAATATTATAATATAATATTTTTATAATATATATATATATAATTAAAAAATATGTCATTTTATATATACACATATATACATATATTATAATAAAATAAAATATATATATTAGTTGTATTGTAAATATGAATGTATCATTTTATGAAGATTGTTGATGGTATTTTAATAATATAAGACAATTTTTTTCGTGTGACAATTAAACGAAAAACATATTATTTGAAAGGATCGTCCACGTGGTCGTATCCTAGTAATCGCGTTTTACCGCTGTCAGAGAAAGGAATCCGCGCAGACCGCAAGATGTCTAGCTGCCGCGCAAGATAACAGGAGAACATATCGTATATGTATTACCAGACATGCGTATTTTCAATCGCGGAACTTGCTTAAGCTTCTTTATATACTATATATATATATATACTTGTTATATGTTCAATATATATAGAGTAAGTCTCGGAAGTATTATTCGTACCTCCTACTATTATGTCGACTTTTAAAACAATCAATATTTTCTTATAATATCAACAATATTTTGTAATTTCTTATACGCATAAACATTTTCTAGAATAATTAAACATTTAAATTGATATAAATTTTATTGTTATAAATAAACATTTGATTAAAACGAAGTTAAAATTTTAAGAAGTTAATTTTTTTTGCACGGCCTATAAAAATAGTTGAACGAAATGAAATTGAAGAAGAACACGTTTGAATATTTCTAATCGGAAATTGAGAAATTAAAAATTAATTTTTTTGCTAGACAAATATATAATATATGGATCTTTTGTTATAGATATATTATATTTTGTATAATATTTTAATAGGAGAAAAAGAAAATAAATCTTTCATTTCTTCTTAAAACGATATTGGTTACTAACACGATGTTAAATATGCTGTAAGTAAGTAAATATATATATACGTGTGAAAGTGCATCCCTCTCTCTGAGAATGATGAAAGAGAACGCGTTCATTTGTCGTATGTCGTTTGCACCGCTTATGTTAGAGGCCAAGCAGTGCGTTGACCTTCGCTTAGGATGTGCCCATGTCCCCAGGCCGGGTCACATTCGAGTCTTGCGATCGTAGGAAAACATATATGACAGAAGTACTCGTCGAATGTGTCGCGAACTTATTTTGAAGATTCGTTCACATCGAAAACAGTTAAAAGAGTTATTAATTAACAAAAAACCGTATGAGTTCATATTTTCCATAGTATATATATAATATTATACCGTTCGTATAAATAATATATATATTAATTTTTTTATAATATTAATTTGAAACAGAACGCACAAATATTTCTTTATATATGATATTACACACGATTAATATACATAATTTATTTATATATATTCTTTAAATTAAATTAATTTTTTTTTATTTTGTATTTTTAATTACAGATTGATCATCGATTTTCAACGATTCATCCAATTTTTATGAATTTCACAATATCATTCAACCAACAGTGAAGAGAACGAGTGTTTTGCAGCCACCGTAGAACTTCTTAAGTAGTAAGTGAAGACATTTCAAGTCCTTTCAATGCCCAATCATATCGAGGATGAAAGATTCAATATTGGTATAGGTTAGTGATTGTATTCGTAAATTTGTCTTATCTGAAACGAGTATAAGAAATCGTAAATAAGACTTTTGGTTTTGCTCACGAATGATCTTCATTATATGTTTTGTAGATAATTTTATTATAATTTTTATACATATATTTATTTTAGATTAAGTCAGGATCTTCTTGTTTTGTCGGTTTCAATTTATTTAATTAACTATGCAATTAATTAATGCATTTATTTTTTTCTCTTTATTTTGAACACTGTACTTTGCATCAGTAATGCGTCCATTAGATAATGTGCATTGTACATCGTTTCGTGATAATTTTTAATTAATGCATCATCATTCAATATATTCACATTAGATTGAAGTAAAACGTATCTTTGTGTTTGTGTTTTACATTTATAATGTAAGATAAATTAAACAATATACTTTTATTGTAAACATTTTTCAAACTGATATATTATGATACATATATTGTTAATTATCAAGGTTTTATTTTGTTACCATCATTATCTTAAGTGAAAGTTTAATATTTATATACACATGTGTGAAAGCATCTTTAACCTTGTTTTCATCGAAGTTACTTACGTTAAAATCATTCTTGTATCCTTCCGGAGCTTTCTTCTTCTGCTGCCCTGCTTCCAAGTATTTGCTAAAGGCGGTACGACGTTACGAGAGACTCCACCCATTAGACTGACATGGACACGTTCAGTATCCGGATCCTTTTCTTTTAGACAACACTTTAGCCAGAAGGATGAAAAGGTCTTATGGTAGATATAGGTCCTTTTCAATGGCTTCGTCTTCAAAAGGACACTCCTACTTTATGCCCTTATTAAATAATCAATGTTGTAATATTTTACTTCGAACATACAATTGCTATTTAAAGAATGCTTCATTATTATTTCAATTTTTTTTTCAAAATTTTTTTCTTCAATGAACTCGTTTCTATTGTATCAAAAAATGATATAGATTAAATTAAATTTCACAACAGTAAGATCACTTTTACAATAATAATTTTTCCAATGTGTAAGAATAATAATGAAATATTTCTAAGCAATGTATTTACTTATTTATGTGTATGTATAAGTGTACACGTAATAAATTATGAAATAAATATTCATAATTAGTAGCAAGGAAAGAAGAAATTAATTGTTATAACATTAACTGGATTAAATACATAATTTATTTATTTTATGATAACTGCAATATAATGTATAATATAAATTCAGGATTTTATGTTTAAAAATTAATAAGTCGGACTAAGCAATTAACTCGTATGTTAAACTTGTATAATAATAATAATTAAAAACACGATTGAGAAAAATTCATTTATTATTAAATATCAACGAAAGTTGTATGCATTATCTATTATAGACAACATTACAAGCCTATGTATTTTTATTTACGTTGGTAAGAGTATATATTTTCCAACTTCATACCGTCCTGTTCATTCACGGCTCCGAAGTTGTGCGGACCAGTTTTGTTACGAAATCCTTGATTACAAGATCGACAAGCTCCAGTGATATTATTCCTGCCTAATAGTTCACGAAATGTATTGTCACTTGAGTGTCAATCTGTTTTTTATTATGGTGCACTGCTTTACAATTATAAAAATTAATTTCGGCACCGTTGTTGAGCTTGAAGAATACAAGAGGGTGTTGAAATATAATAGAGGTCGATTAAAAAAAAAAAAAAAAGACAAATTCATATCTGATTTAAATATTCTTTTATCATATCAAATGCAAAATTATTTTATATGATGATAGCTTTATTTAAAAATTTAAATTTATATTTTTATTAAAATTATATTGTATAAGTATATGTAATATATAATTAATTATTCTTGATAAAGATTTAGATTTTTTATTGTGTTTTTTTTTTTTTTTTTAAACAACATACACATACTTTGAACTCTACAAACAATACATACGATTAATCATTTATTATATATTACGAACACGTAATTAGTATATACATTACTATGAAAAATGATCGCAGTTTATTCCGCAATACTTGTCATATTGTTTAATATTAATCACCACAAAAAGTGAAGATAATATACTTCATTTTCGTGCTTATTGTTAAGATTAGAATTTTGTAATCTTTTATATCGCATCCCGCGGGTAGAGAATTTATTTGGATCACTGTCACGCGACTCCGGTAAGCTTCTGTTCTCCTGTTTCGATATATAAAATTTTTCAGGAAAAAGCGTGTAATTTCTGAGTATTTAGTGAGAAATAATATTGTATAAGTTAAAGCATAAGATATTTTTTAAGATAATGCATGTGTATTCTCCTTTGTATGATACGATTTAAATATGTATAACATATATATTTATATTTTTAAAAGTACATATAGCAATTGAAATAGTTTTCACGATAAAACTAGTAGAATCTCGTATGTTTACATATCTAAATACATGTATTTATATTTATATATGTATATACATCAAATATTATAAGTATAGACATACATCTATATATGTATATATATATATATATATTTTTATCAAGCAAACATTTAAAAAAAACTATCGAAAGAGAACAGTGTACACATATATACATTTATCATTTGTTAATATAATATTACTCATAATTAACATTATTTTTAGTACCGACGATGGCCCCCCAAGCAAATAGTGAAAAATACGTTCAAATTATTGCAAGTAATTATTTAGAAGTAATTATTTATAAGAAATTATGTCTCTAAATAATATTAAACCATTATTTCAATTTTATATGTCGTGACACGATATATATATATATGTTATATAAAATATGTATACTTTAGTGACAACTTATCTTTATATAAATGAGTTACGTCTAATAAGTTGGTTAAATGTTACGAAGTAGAATAAAAAGTATAGGTCGAGCGTTCTTATTTATCGATCGCTAATTTATGTTAGATGTGGGGGTTCTGCGGATGGTCACACTCGACTGAAGTTACCCGGTCGAGGTCACTAGGAGATCAGATTCATCGAGAAGTCGTTGAATCGCGGAAGAGAGGACCATACCTATTACATTTTAATAAATCATACTTCGGTAAATCTACCTATGATAGCAGGTGTTTCAAGTTAAGAAGAATCTCAAGTAGTTTTGCACTACTTTCCTCAAGTTAAACTTCGGATCGATCATGCATCTTTACAAACAGGAAAACATTGCTAGTAAAACTTTTATTATTGTTTTATAATATTTCTTTCTTTTTTTTTTTTAGTACAATTTTATAGTAGATAAAATTAATAACAATAGAAATGTATTATACAGGTAGAATAATGTTTTAGTTTTCATATTTATATAATTGAACAAGTATGTAAATATAATCTTAACACTTAGAGCCAACCGAACGCCCCACAGAGATCTTTACAGTTTCCACCGCACATTTTTCTGAAGTAGGGTCTTAGAAAATGATTTTATGGCTGGCAAAGACTCCATCGGAAATCCCGAATATAAAGAGCCGTAATAATGAGCAATGAAAGATTTCAAAAATTGATGCATTTTATTATATGTTGTATCCTATATAAATAAGCTGTATAGAGAAAGAAGCGTTTCTCAGATGAAAAGGGTAGATCTACCCGAGCAGTCGGCAAAGTTTTAACGAGGAAAAAAAATGATAAAAATCATGAATAAAAATCGATCGATAAACTTATAGGTTAAATCAATTTTAACAATATATAATCTAGTAAATAATATAATAGAAATATTATTGCTAAATCGAGTCTTCAATAGAATATTTGAACAAAAAAAGGAAACAAGATAAAATTAACCCTAAACGTAAACCATAAGGTCGAGGTCAAATGACCGATTGTCAATTTTTAGAGAAATTTCTAACAAGTTATTGTATGCTATTTAATGAGTTAAACATTTTTATTGCATTAATGGTATATTATTTTGTTGCTATACATACATCGTAAAATATATGACTTTTTTAAGATTAGTCATTTGATCCGTAAATAACTATACAGGAAACTTGGTACGTTTAGTGTTAAACAAACGAGTGATTTATAATAAAGCATTCGACATTATGTATGGTCATGATATATATAAATTCAATTTAAATTAATTTATGCATAAAGGAATTCCCTCTTGAAAAATATCATCGCCTAATAAACGAATTCACTGTGCGCGTCGCGTGATATCTAGCATTTAGCAATAGTCTTGCATATAGGTATTCTATATATATATATACACCTATATTTGCAAAATTCGAAGAATGTTACGTACGTCTTAAAAGTAACCGAGCGACATAATTTTTTCAAAGAAAAAAAAAAAAAAAAAGATTTAACAACGAGTGTTATTATTTATTACAATTTTTAATCCCCTTACCTAATGTGTCGGTGAAATTTTTTCGCGATAAAAAAAGGGAAGAAAAGAAAAGCCTAATTTATTATTTGCTATAACACGATTGGTAGATAAACATAAAATAAAAGAAAAAGTGTCATAGAAAAAAAAAATAAAAAAAAGGGAGTAATAATTCGTCCTTGACCCTTCCTGAAAATTTACGCGCATGCGCGAATGATCGTAACGGTATAGTAGAAGAGCAGAGAGAGAGAGAGAGAGAGAGTTGGAGGGGAAGGAGGAGTAAAGAGATGGAAGTGGGACGGTATCTTACAAAACACGTTCCTCTCTTCCTACTCGCGTATCGTAGCGTCTTCTTTGCTCGGACCAACTTGGACGATCCTCCTCTCGTGTACCTCTCGCATGTAATACGTGCGAGTAGTGTACGAAGGAAGGGTTCAGAAATACTGTCAGGCCTTCGAATTGGCGAACCTTTTACCAAGGCAGCATCTTACGCGAAGAAGCGTTTCGCAAATTTGCAGCATAGATGATTATACGTGCACGTGCATGTGCACATGCATATGCACTCATATAGACACGTATTCGTAAGGTACTTTTGTTTCTGAGAAGCTAATGTATATAAGAAACCTCCACTCCCTTATAAAACGCATACAAATGTACAGTAATTGTATCCCTTTTGCAAGAGAAAGTCCGATCTCTTTTCACCAACATTCGCAATTCCAATTTGTGTGTGTGTGTGTATATATATATACATGCAAGTAATGAGCTTTATAACGGTATATATTTGCGTTGTCTGACACATTTTATACTAGAGCATATATTTTTTATTCGCTCGTTTATGTATTTTATTGGAATATATTTTATACGATGGATAATGTATGTAAATTAATGTGGAATTAATAATTAATGAAATATGGATGAGAATTTGTCGTGTATAAATAGTTGCTAAAACTTAAGATATTTCAGATATGAGTAGGTAAGATTTGAACAATTTTAATTTGTTCTTGAAAATTTAAAAAGAAATTTTATATAATATATATATATATATATATATTGGTAGATTTAAATATCATGTGTAAAATAGAGAAATAATTTTAAACCAATTGAATATGTCATATTTTGTTGTCAGATTAAAAGTAGTAATGGAAATACTAAGAATGTTGGTGTTCAAGATACTTCAGATAGTCTTGTGCAGGGAATAACCTGTTGAGCAATTTCAGTTTATTTGTTAGACGGCTAGCATAAAGTCGAGTTGGTGCACCAACCGAACGAGTTTCGGGATCGATCGGTCAAACTCGCGAGTAACTTAGCATAGCGGCAAAATTTGAATGTTTACGAATCTGCCAATGTGCGCAATATTTATATTTAAATAAAATTAAAAAAAAAAAAAAAAAGAATTAAAAATGATATACATACGTAACGAAAATAATTGGCCAATAAATAAATTTTGAAATTTATAGTCATTTTATAATATAAATACATTTTTATTTCAATAATTTTAGAATTATATGTCGAATAAAAATTGATATGATTCTATTATATAAAATAAATAACATTGCATTTTTAGCTACATTGAGTAAAATTCAAATTAATGAGAGATTTAGATTGAATTTGTCTAATCGATCATTTGCTTAGTGAAAAGAAACTACTGCAAGGGAAGTCAGTACAACAAAGTTACTATCAAGAAAAGTATAATACCAGGAGAACGTGAATGGCTGCTAGCAAACTTTTGCTAGTGAACACGTTATTTTATATCAGGAATCAATGGTTCTTATGCATAGGATTAGTTCTAATGCGGTTACATATTCATTAACGATTTTTCCTTCTTCGAAAAGTTCAAAAGTTCAATTAAAATCCTTATAAACCCAATTAACCAATAACTTTAATTTTAATAAAAACGAGATAGATAGAAAAATTTGTTTTTTTTTTTTTTTTAATTAATTATTCATCAAATTTTGAATGTCTTTATGAAAAGAAATAAGAAAAATAATTTAGAATTATCGTAATGATCAGCATTTAATACGAAATTATAATATATTATATTAATAATACTTTCACAGCATTAAATACGAAATTTGTTTCCTAGTTGAATATTTATTTGTCAAATATGTCATTTTGCGTATTCATCAGCTGACATTAACAGCTGTGACAGACAGGCTTATTCGCGAAACTGCAGAAACTGATTTTTACCGAGGACACTTGTACCGGTAGATAGGTACCCCCTTTGCGATGGTTGGCAACTCTCTCACTCTCTGCAGATATGTGGATTTTCTATGGCGGTCGCACCACACGGTCTCGTATATCGTAAGTGGCTGCGGTATTCGGCTAGTCAGATCGATGAGGCGCCGTCGTCGCGGCGCCTCGTGAACGCCCCAATCTCTGTCCGATTCAACGAAACTCGAAAGACCCTGTTTATTTATTTTTCTTATAATTATTTTTTTGTTTTTTTCTAACAATATTTAACACAACTTAGATATAAAGAAAAATAATCGAATTTACGAATAATTATTATAATCGATTGAATAAAATACTAAATATATCGTTAATCTCGTTTTTTAAATTAATATTTCACTTGCATATATATATAGCAATTTTATTTGATTTAAAAAAAAATTGCACATTATCTGAAAAATAATACAATAAACTATACGAACTTTTGGTTCACCCCAATAGTTTAATGCGAAACTAAATGATTTCATCAAACGTGTCATCTTGTATGTCAGATTTGAGTATTTTCTGCTTTTTAGTAACGTAAAATGTCATATAAAAAATATCTAATTGTTTTCTTTTTTTTTTCATGAAAGCTACAATATCACAGTCGCATAGCAAAAGAGAGAGAGAGAGAGAGAGAGAGAAAAAGTAATATATTTTTATTGTACCCGTTAAGAAGAACAAGAGAAATATAGAGATAGGTACTGTTCCTAGCTTGAGAAAAAAAAATATATATATATATATACTAAAAGAGAAAAAAAAGAGATGTCTATATTCGATACTCGTGACATATATGTAAGCCTTCTACGTGCTTAATCGTCGACTAAAGTCTCTGGATCTCTTTCGCTAGAGAATAGAAAAGAATAAAAGGGAGGAAAAAAAAAATCAAAAAAAAAAAAAAAAAWAAAAAAAAAAAAGAAATGTCGTTTTAGGCGCATTGCATCTCTTTCGAAGCAAATCGAACCACAACCGTGTTAGCTAGCAAATCGAACCGGAACGATTCGATCTTTGGCGGAAGACACGAACGATCGGTATGCAAATTATTGCCATGTCTAATAAGAGGCACTAATGGTTAAGAAGTAAAAGAAGAAGAATAAGAAGAAAGAAAAGAAAAGTAAGGCCGTGTTTTGTTACGGCTCGCCAAGCGTTTGATTATAACGGACTTAATTAAGGATCTTTAATTACTTGTCAGTAGGCGGATCGTACCGCGTTACGCAAATCTTTCGTAATAATTTATACGATATTGTTACGGTTTCTTTCAACGATTCGTTACGTTCTCATTATTTATCAAATTTGACGGCCAAATTTGTTAATACTAAAATGTCTTGTTTTTTTGTTTTGTTTTGTTTGTTAATTTATTTCTTGTTTCTCTCTTTCTTTTTCGCTTGTAATATGTAATTGCATATTTAATCGAGGGGAGGATAGGGGATTACGGGTTTGGAACGTGAGATTATGAAGAAAACTCGATATTCTATCTGGGAAGACACACTGGGCTCTAATCGGCTTTAGTAGGTATGCGGGATGAAGAGACCAACACGAGGGGTTGTAGCCTTGATGGCAAAGCAAATGAGAAAAATCGTATTAATAAGACAATTAATAGTAATCCTTTTTGTTTTTTTTTTCTTTCTTTTTTTCATTTGTAATATTATAATTGTATAATTTGTGTTGTATTATTACTATGAAATTGAAATGTCAATTTTTTCATATATTAATATCATTGTGAAAAGAAATATTTGAAAAAAAAAAAAACATTGATTATGTAGAACGCGAGAACAGTAATGGTACGAAATATAAGAACGGAAATATCGACGTAAAACCGAAAAAAAAGGATTGTACGTTCCCCTTTATTATCAGTCGATATTTCTCTTACGATGGTACCCATTTATCTACCTATTTTCAACCTAATCGAGAGAAAAACGTTACTATAATATTTTGGTAATGTTAACGACGGCATCGAATTATCATTAGCTAATACGATTTTCCATTCTTCCTTCGTTTTATGCTCTTTTATGCTCGAAGAGACTGAAATTATGAGATAAATAAAAAAAATAGAAATAGAGAGAGAGAGAAAGAAGCCGAGATACTAAAGATCGTTTTTTTTTCTTCATTAGCATACCCTAATTAAAAGTATCTGCTCCGTTTATTTCACGAAACGATTCGTTGCCAATAAAGCGCGAGAGAATTTCAAAACGCAATATTATGAATACAATTTTCTATTTCTTGTCTGCATTTTTTTTTTGTTTCCAGGGCAATTTTTTGTTTTTGTTTTTTTTTTTCTTATTAATATAACTATTTATTATTGTGACAATTTTTGTGTCATAACAAGTTACTTTCTTGTTACAATTTGACAGGTCGCGTAGGCGTCTCGTTTGAAGAGTCTGTTCTTGTATCTTTAGTGGAATGCCTTTGAAAATTAATATACATGCATGCATACATACATTCATACGTACCTACATACGTACATGCATACATCCGTACTATACCCTGTTAAAAGATTTTTCTCACTTGTTCTAGGTTTCTCGCGTATAACTTTAACCTAAGTGTAAGGTAGTCGAGGGAGAAAAAGAAATATAAGGGAAGGGAAGTGAGAGATAAAGGACTTTGGTTGGTATAGTACGCAACGATGAAAATTTATTCGTCGCACGTGCGAAATATCAAGTTCACTGGTAAGACACTCGAAAGGTATATTATATGCAAGTTATATGCTAAGAATATTTCTTATTTCTTTTTTTTTTTTTTTTAATTTAAATTTTTTGTTGTTGTAGTTTAAAGAAAAAGAAAAATAAACGAACAAATAAAATTCTAAAGGCTCGAAATCTCGTTTTCCTCGGTTTTAAGCTCGACTTTTGGAAAAAAAAAAAACCCGTCGAGCTGAAATTTACTCGCTCCAATAATCAACAACTTCAAAGCGTCGATTAATGTTATACGTTTACCTGACGACCATTTTCATGCGTTTAGTTTTTCTTTAGAAAAAGTAGAAGTAGAAGAAGAAGATGAAGAAGAAGAAGAAGGACAACACCAAGAAAATTTTACCAATATAAATAAAATAATAATCGAAAATATAAACGTTTAAAATGATCGCCTCCATAATACGATAATAATCGAATAATTTTTAGATATTTCTTATGTTATTGTTGTTGTTGTTGTTGTTATTTCTGTGCCTTTATTTCTGACCAATTGACGAAAGAAATAATGACGACGAAGAGAAATTTTAGGTTCCCCGATACGTGCTGCAATACGTCGTCGTATCCCATTGCGGATATAACGATCGTTGTGGGCAGTGCCGTAGCGAGTATGCTGGACTCGATCGAAGAACGATCGACTGATAAAAAGGAAAGAGACGGGAGACCATGTTATATCTATGCGTAATAGGAAGTTAAGAAAAAAGAAAACACAGAAAATGAATATAAAAAAAAAACAACAGATATATTACAATACAAAATTATAATAATTATTAGGATGAACCAAAAGTTCGTGAGTTTATAAATTAATATTTCACTTGTGTGTATATATAAAGTAATGTTATTGACTTTAACAAAAAATTGCACTGTCCGAAACAACACAATAAATGCACGAACATTTTCTTCATCCTAATGTTATTGCAATAATATTTTGTAATATTTTTCTCCTTTTTTTTTTCGTTTTTCTAATAGTATCCATACATAAGAGAAAAAAAAAATAGAAGGGAGATGAGAGAAGCACATAATAAAATTAGCAATCAACTGTTATAGGGGGGTAAAAAAAAATCATAGAAGAGGGTAGTAAGTCTCGTCGAAAGGGGTTGACACGTGCGTGAAATGCATATATCACCTTTCTGTTCTTTTTTCGTCGTCATAGTCGTCATAGCCGTCGTTATAGCAGTATAGTCCTCTTGTCTTCCTTATTTCAATGAGGGCTACGCATAGCACAGGTGCGCGTGAGCGTGCAAGGATTAAGAGGACGTCTCTCGTTGTTGTACCTTCGCAAAAGATGAGAGCAAGTCTCTCTAACTTTGCAAGTAGGATGAAAGAGGAACAGAGAAATTAAGATAGATAGATAGATAGATGGAAAGAGAGAGAGAGAGAGATAGAGAGAGAACTTCGCTATACTTCAGCTTCAGATGTTCTCAACACGGTTAGTATGGGGCGCCGGTCAATACTAGCGCCGCGCAGTATGTTCAGTGCCGTCACCTATGCGCATTCACCCCTTGTTATTCGTCAAATCTATCTAATAGACAAAAATTCCTATACTTCATTTTATATTACGATTTTCATTTTATTCCAGATAACAATATCGAAGATTAAAATATGATATTTTTAATTTTACACATACAAAAATATCTAAATTAATTTTAATTATTTTCTTTTTTTTTTTTTTTAACAAGAGTTATTTATTAGAAAAATAAATTATAATCGAAGTAGAATATAATTAAATCTTGTCAAAATGTTGTCGATATTTTAAACAATTATTATTTCGAATGAATCAACGAATATCAGGGTTGAACTAGTTCAAAGATGTTTCTTTTTTTTTTTCTTCCTATTTTTATAGATAATCGTCATCATTAAACAACAAAAAATTGTGGAGAAAAATGGTGGTTGGTAAATCTAGGAAAGACTTAGGGAAAGAGAAATGAAGAAATGTTTATCGTTGAAATCGATCGGCCTCCTCGGCACCGCGTCAAAATCGTAGAAGCGGAGGGGACGGGTCTAGGATATGAGAATACGGTACTAGCCACCAGGAGAAAACACTGCGGCAATCGAAACGAAATACGGTCGATCGATGGATGAATCGAGCAACGTAATTGAAAATTGGACCCTTAATCGTGACGTCACTCTTATTCGCGACATTCGAAATCATCTGTTCGCAGTTTTATCACGGAATTGGACACTTACTGCGACATATTCAAATTGTCTTCTTCTTTTTTTTTTTTAAGACTATTATTCAGTCGAATTTTAATTTTACAAAAAATGTATTAATACAGAATTGCATATGAAATCAAAAATTAAGATAGAACAATCGTATGCTTCATTTTATTAAGGGGTATCTCTTAGGGGATAGATAACAAATGAAAAAAGAAAATGATATAGAATTTCGCAAATAGAAATGCAAAATTACGACCTATTTTTTTCTCCTCGTTTTCAACCTCGCATTAAGTAGTAATAGGCTATATTCTAGATACATTTCTAAGGAAGACACGGTACATTTCTAAGGAACACACACGATTCAAGTTTCGTAAAATAATTGATTCGTTATTGAATAGAATATAAAAGAAAAGGACAAAAATATAATAAAATAAAATAAAATAAAATAAAAAAGAAAATTCTAGAAAAATAATGATACCAAAAGATAAAAAAGAACAAAATAAGTATCGTATTTTGTCGAGGTATATTTTTGCAAGTAGTATTAGTCTTCCGTTTGATTCAGTAGTAATGATTTATTTTAGACAAACACAAAAATGTCTTCAAACATATGTAACAATAATTCGTTAATTTTTCGATTGTATTTATTTTTCTTAATATATATGTTTCTGCATAGAAAAAAAGAATGAGATAGAAAGAGAGAGAGAGAGAGAGAGAGAGAGAGAGAAAGGGAGAGGGAGAGGGACGATACGGCTGGTTATTTTGGCCGAGGCAGGAAGTCTTACGTACATCAAACGAATAGATTAACTCGTTCATATGTCAGTCACGTATTCGTCCATACATGGTGCTCAAAAATTCCTTAAGGCCTCTGATATTCTGTTTGATTCTTTTCTTTACGCTTGACCGATTGAAATATAAAAAATAAAAATAAAAAAAGGAAACAAGAAGAAGAAGAAGAAGAAGAAGAAGAAGAGGAAGAAATAAAAGTACAAGAGGAAAAAGAATTTGTTCATCCATGATGCAATTTTCTAACGACGAAGCTTTTCGAAGGATAAAACCGATAAAAGACGTATTTCCTTTATTTCAGCTTGACGAATTTCAATTTAGCGTATTTCGCGATATTTAACTCACGAGGTCAATGCTTCGAACGGAAGGTGAAGTGTAAAAGAGGATTATACAATGCAAGACAAGGCTCACCGCATTGCGACAAATAGCCATAACGTCGGCACGTTCGTCTTACGTTCGCGAGAATTTTCTTTCTCTATTTTACAGCTCGACTAATGTGAGAGATAATTTGTTTTTTCTTCGACTCCTTTTTTCCCCCGTTTTATTATTTTATTTTATTTTATGTTTTTTTCTTCGAACAAATTATATTATAGGGGCGGGAGAGGGGGAGGGGGAGGGGGAGGGGTAAAGGGTGAAGGGAAACGGGGTAATCGAAATCGATGATTCGGAAAAAGTATCGATAAAGTTTTGATGAGACATTTTTCGTTCGTTTTCCCATATCTTACGAAGATATCGATCTTCGGAACAATAAAAAGGTCTTTCAAAACTTTATCTTTTACAAAACCCAATCCCTTTTCTCAGCCTTTGAACACTTTATTTAACTTTTCCTAAGATCCTCGAGGTCTCTTTACAATTGATCCATAATTAATTGCAACCACGTACGTACGTAAGGGAACTATTTTAAGGGGTTCCATTATATTTTAAAGATTCGTTGCATTAGAGATATAAATTTTGTTTTTTTCGAAATTCCGTTAGAAAAATTTGTTCAAATATTATTAATATGTAATCATTAATGATGATTATATCGTGATGTAAGTAACAACAATCGTGATTAAAATTTACGTATTTTAAATTGTAGCTTCTTTCTTTACAACAAATGATACTTATCTACGTTCAGAATTGAACTATATCTTTAAGGGTAATGGCACTGTCTCCGGGGGAATAATTTTAACCTGATATAATTATCCAGTAGAGAGACCGTGGTAAAGCGCGTATACGTATATTTCATTGATCCGCAAGGGACACTTGAATCGTTTTATCAACCAACAGAGGAGAGATTACGCGAAGAAGAATTAATTTTGATTAGTGATAAATCAGAAGTTTGTTTTATTTCCAATTTCCTTGAAATAAATATTATCGCGAAAATATCGAAAATAGTTTGACAAGTATTCATATCGAGTTTGAATTCAAAATCCTTTTTCTCTCTCTCTCTCTCTCTCTCTCTCTCTGTCTCTGTCTCTTTAATACGTTAAATGGAAAAACAATTAGTACAATCTCAGACGATCAAATAATTTTGTAACATTTCCTGGACGCATACAAACTCTTTCTCCAATTCTTGGTACCCAACTTTAAATTTTATGCACACTAATAGTCTACCATCGAAGAATATTACTTTTAGTTACAGCAGTAGTAGTAATAGTAGTAGTAGTAGTAGTAGTAGTAGTAGTAGTAGTAGTAGTAGTAATAATAATAGTATCGTAGTATTAATAGTAATAGTATAATAGTGTTGGTGTAGTAGATGAGAAAGAGCGAGCCTACGAGATATCACCGTATCTATATGATCGGCTGGTGTAAAAAGCGTCGACGCACGGTGTAGGTAGGAACCCGGCTGGTTCCTTCGACCAATCGTGTACTTCCTTGCCCGGTGGTGGGGTTAGTTCTCGGGGTGTAAAAGTGGGGGCTACTGTGTGGACGATGCAGGGGGCCGCAGCGTCTGTTAGAGAGCCGGCAGCCCCGAACGCGAAAGCTGCTGCCGAGCTGGTTCGAACGTTTTCAAGCTATCGACAATAAGAGGCAGACCAGACAGACGGACAGATAGAAAACGAGAGAGAGCTAGCGAGAAAGAAAGAGAGAAAGAGAGAGAGAGAAAGAAAGAGAGAACGAGAGAGAATCGTGATAATAATAAGGAAGGAGTTTAACGGGAAGCTTGTTCATTCGAGGATATCCAAAGGCATAATTAGATTCTTTAACATATATATTTTTTTTTTGCGATTTGAATAAAATCTTCTCTCTCGTGTCTCGCGAACACAAATTCTCTCTCTCCTTCCTCTGTATAAACATACCTACATATATATACATATATAGACAGCAGATAGCAGCAAACATAGAGAGAGAGAGAGAGACAGATACGTATTATAATATACGCACGGAATCGTGTGCAACACGAAGAGAGGAGACCCGCGTTCGCGCCACCTGACGTCTCTACACTTCGCACAGACAACGACGGCTTGTCAAACGTCAAAAAGTAAGGATCGATCGAAGAAGAAGAAGAATAAGAAGCTGGTGCTTCTGATCCTGAATAATCCTTGTCGTTTCTAATTGTCATCGTGGTAATTTCATATTTTGTTTTGGAAGGAAGTACCTTCCAGGATACATCGGGTAACCTGGAATTAAGGAGGAGCGATACGTGACTGAGGTGAGTGGATTTTAATTATTTTGTGTATATATCCATTACAATCATCATTTTGCGTGCTGTGTTGTTGAATAATCTTAGGGAGTGTATGTTGTATAGATACACGAAGATCAAAAGACGTAGGTCAAGAAAAAGAGAAAAAAAAAATGAAAGAGGAAAAAAGTGTTAATTAAAGTTTATTATTATTTTTTTCGGTTATCTTATGGAGGAAATTCTTCTCCTCCCCCTGGCGAATAGGTCGTATGGATTTTATCGAAAGGTTACATTTGAATTGCGTCTGGATTGCGTTTAAAGGGAGGGGTTGTCGGTGGTGGGTGTGCACTGCGGTGGTGATTCTCGATAGAATTTCTTTTTTGCTACCAAATCCGATTGAACGCATAATAGAACTATTTCTTCAGACGTTAACGTAAAATGATCAAGTTCCAATCGTGTATTATTTACTATATCGAAGTATTATAATCAATTATTTATTTGTTCCCACGTAGCAGTGATTTTTTGTTAGTTATATTAAACAAAATCTACATTTCATTTCTTCATTTGATTTATTCCAAGAAAAAAAGAATTAGAAAAAGAGAGATAGGTACCGAACAGACAGTAGATAGACAGAGAAGGTGAATAATCGAGAGCTTTTTCTGGCCCTGTTAATATTATGATACTCACAGTCAGAATTTGGATCAATGATCTAACCTGCCGAGAACCGGCTTGGATCCTGCGCATTGGCTCGATAGGACCTACTCCTCGAAACTCTTTCTCCTTGCTAGAGTCTCACGTAAATCCTGCGCAATGCCGTGTGCCGATATCATCAGTCGAATAGCCTGAAGAAATATCTCATTTTAATAATTGTTTAAAAAGTGAGGATTTACTTAGCCTATTTAATAGTATCGATAGCAAATAGTGAGAGACTCGGGTAGGTTAACTAGAATGTCAATTCTTATTCAGATTCATTAAGACTAATTCTTTCTTCGGGTATCCGTTCGTGTAAAGGTTGAGCCTTTTCGTAAGGTTTCGATGGAACCTCATTGGTGTTCGGCTTAACCGAGAAGTTATAGCTGACGCGACTAACAACTATTTTACATCTTTCATGAAATTTTTTAAATAATCATTAGAATATTTTCTTTTTCTTTTCGTTTATAGAATTCATATACTTTTTATAGTATATACCTGAAATTTTTCTTTTTTTCATTTCTCGATATAAGTATTTTTTTTTTCAATTATGCCGGTATAAGGGAAAGAGAATGTCTAACCTATAAAACGTATAACCAGCAGTATCAGGCGTGTACCAAGTAATATAGTAATGCTCGCCAGAGTGAGCCACAGTCAATATTGAGGGGTGAATTACCACTGCGCCAACTTGTAGGTCCCGTGAAAGGGAAAAGTTACACTCTCTCTTCTCTTCCTCAACGGCTTCACTCGTTATATTTCTGTCTGAGATCCTTTGATCTAAGTAAGAAAGAGGAAAGAGGTCTTATCGGTGAATAAACTTTGCCGTTTTACGAGCAGTTTTATCGCAAGTTTTATCGACTAATTCGTCTTTTCTTCCCCCTGGACGTCTGCTTATTTGCTCGTTAGAAGCAGTGTCAGTTTAATTCCGAGACTCTGATTGGAAACGAATAGAAAGGAAATAAAAGAGGTAAATGACGAGTTTGAGAAATGAATGATGACATTTCCATTAATAAATATTAACTTTGAGCTTTTACAAACGTCCCATTTGAAATAAAATTGTTCCATTTGTTGAGTTGAATGAATTCGTTCGAGAAATCATTTAAATAGAAATAGGGGTAGTGTAGAAACGTAATAAATTTCATTCACTACCTGTTTCGATTATTTATTATTTTTCGATTTATTTATAAACGAATTGTCTACAATCAATTGATTTCTTTTTCAGCTATGAGTACAGCGGATCCCGCTGGGGAGGGGGGAGGAGGAGGAGGAGGAGGGGGAGGACAATCTGCAATAATACCTTCCACAAATGCCGAACAAAATGCAACACCGAGTACACCGATAACAAGCAGTGCAGTGCCTCCAGGATCACAGCAGCAACAACATCCACCACCATCACCCTTAAGTGGTTGCTACCTACTTGTGGTGCTTCCCGAACCCCATATCGCACAACATAAGGATCTTATTTTCAATCGTCTTGCCAAAGGTACGTACTATCACAGTTGTTTAATATATTTTATTTTTTAAATAAATTAATAAATCTTTTAAATCTGAATTATCAAAATTTTCTATTAAAACATCGTATCTTTGATAAAATTATAAAATCGATTATTATTCAATTATTCGAGCTATTGTTTTCTCGGATCACGTCGATGATAAATACTTTAATCATTATTTATTCTTTATTATTATTATTATTATTATTATTAGAATATTAAATGAATGAAATTATCAGCATATTTTACGTACCTATTTAATACCAGAATAAAAGATTTATTATTGGGAAATATATAATTGATAACGGTAATATACGGTAATATAATACATTATTAAAACATAGTAAAAGATATAACTTAAATCAATTGTAATGACAGACACGCGATGTTGTAATTTAAAAATGAAGATTTAACTATATATATATATATATATACGTATCTCATATATGTGTCGTACGACTTTCCGTTTATGTACGGGGATCTAACGGTCCTTTCTGCATTCGATGAACGTACGCGTGGGTTCTTTCTTCCGACTTATCGACGAAGCTTACTCAAACTACTTCGCGATAACCTTGTTGCTATGCGGGACATTACACTGTCTAAAGAAATATAAATAGCATCTGCCAATTGTCTAATATAAATAAATTTTAATGTTTTTCTTTTTTTTTCCGTTCTATAACATCATAATCGTTAGATATATCACATTATTTGAAATTACATTTGAGATTACAGTAACAGAGTTAATTATGCCAATTCATATATCGTTAATCGGATTTAACCGAGTTAGGAACATAGAAACGATCGTTTTATCTGATAATCAATAAATTCACATTTGTTATTGTTATCTAAATTTGCCATCTTGGTAAAGAAAATTTATCTATTTTATACGATAAAAAAGTGTATGCGTCGGATTGACGTTTGTGATAAAACGTGACAAAAAGAGGGGTTGAAGAGGGAGAATATGAGAATGAGAAAGAGAGAGAGAGAGAGAGAGAGCGAGAAGGAATGAGTATTCGAGCTTTCCGCATTGCGCCAGCGACGATTCTTATAAGTCAATTTGATTCTTTTCCTTTTTTTCGCAAAGGATCGAAATCCTTTTCCTTTTCTAAGAGAACGTAAAGAAAATATTCAGGTTTCTTTTTACTCGTATACATATATACTTTTATTTGTTTTTTTTTTCTTCTCTCGTTCTATATATATGGATTTGCATTTTTATAGAAAATTATCTTCCATTAGCATTGAAATTTAAAAAAAAGAAATCGATAATTGATAATTATGCGAATTCTTATTGGTATAAACGATAATTCATTTTTCTTTTTATCAAAAGAAAAACAGGAAACCTGGAGGGATAAAGATGATTATGTATTGAAGTATAGATACGTTATCGTTATCTTCCATTAGCATTGAAATTTAAAAAAAAGAAATCGATAATTGATAATTATGCGAATTCTTATTGGTATAAACGATAATTCATTTTTCTTTNTTTTCATAGTCGTTGAATTTAAACTTATTGATCGAAAATTGTTAAATTTTTCTCAATAATAAGAGACATATTATAAATAATACCTTTTATGTGTTTCTTTTTTGTAGAAAATATAATTTTCGAGTCACTTTAAACGACAGTTTAAATATTCGTAACGTATATGAATGTTTGTAAAAATAAACAAAATAAATTGTTTATATAGAAAAATATTTTGTTTATATTGGTAAATTCTCTCTATACTCGTTTATTATTATATTTGGCAAAATATAATTCTTCGAATATGAATTTATTATTTATTTCTAGAGAAAAACACAAAAATTACAGGAGATTTAACGTATAAATATAATTATATATATATATATATATATATATATTTTTTTTTTATTTTATATACACAAATTATTATTAATGTATAAAAATTTTGTTAAAATAACAATGCAATTTTCAATAATGTTTGTCTTGGAGGAACCGCAGTTTTTCTATTCTTCGCGATAAAAATTTTGTAGAAAATAAAAAAAGTCAAAAGAGAGGATAAAGGGAAAGGGTTAAGAAAAGGGGATGAAAATAACTTCGTAAAAATGTACGTACAGTTTTTGTTTCTCTTTCTTTCTTTCTCTCCCCTTTTCGTCTTTTACTTGATTTCGATTTGAACGTTGATGGTACAAGTACATAAGTCGTCGTCGTAAGTTTTTTTTTTCACATTGAGTGTCGTCGTATCTATATATTTTTTTTTTTTTTGCGGGTAAATTTAGCGTTAAAAGAGGGACGGAGAAACGATGAACAAGAATGAACAAGAATGAACGCGAGAAGAGGAGAGAAAAGATGAGTGTGCGAGAAACGGTGATTCTGGCGATGACTTCACTCTATTTCACTCGACACATTCTTCTCCTATTCGTATTAACCCTCTATAAACCAATTTACTTTAGTCATATTTAAAAAAAAATTTGAAAGTTATAAAATACATATATATATATATTCTATTAACAGTGTAATTTATACTTGACAAATACTGATCTTGAAATATGAGTTAATTATTTATTTTTATAGATATATTATAATAAACTATAAAATTAAATTTAACTAATATAATAGGAATTATATTATATATATATATATATTTATATATTATAATATATATTACAATTATAATACAAATATAAGTAGGTGACTAAGAAGTTACATACAAAGCTGAAGGAAAATTAGAAGAAAGGAAAAATTATTTCAATTTTACATAAATGTATCATTATTGTTTGCACTTTGAAAAAAAAAAATAATAGGTCTGAAGTAATAAAAAAAAAAAAAAAAAAAAAAAGAAGAAAAAATCAATCGATAGGCAAACGAACCAAAGGAGGGTTTGATCTTTAAAGTTACGGGCACGCGAGTAGACGAGACATGTGTATATATGTAAGTATGTAAGTGCGTGCATACATACATACTTACATACATATATATATATATATATACTTATACATATAGAAGAATACGAGTGGGTGTGTGTGTTTGTCTCCTACCGTTGCGACAGACAGAAGGGTTGCAGGCTTTAAATGCCTGTTTATATTTATAGAGCTCGGACGTGCACTTTTCGTGGAACTTCTTTACCCTCCCTTTTTACACCGATTCTATTCCACTCCTGTATATATATATATGTATGCGGTAAATGTATGCATGCATGTATCCATGTATGTATGTATGTACGTATATAYACATATATAAGTATGTATGTATTTATATATTTATGTATGTGTATCCATGCCGACCACTTCCGACTTACAATC
Source organism: Polistes dominula (assembly GCF_001465965.1). The sequence continues at coordinate 1,578,464 of NW_015148979.1, read as the reverse complement.
CCCACCCTTTCTAATACTACTCCTCCCTTATATCTTGTTACGTTTATTCTCTCTCTCTCTCTCTCTCTATCTATCTACTTTTGAAAATGTCTATCTAGAAACTATCTCCTTCGATTTACGATCAACTTGATCGTTACATATTTCATACCAACTAGCGTAATAAATTCTTATTTGGACTTTTAAAATTCTCACCATAATTTCGTTTCTATCTATTTCTTTATTTCTCTCTCTCTTTCTCTCTCTATTTCTCTTATTCCTTTTTGCACGTGTTAGATTTATTCGCGTTACTGTTTTTTTTTTTTTCTCGGAACACTCCACCACGACACGCAATTCGTGGGCGTAAAGGAGGACGTAGGTTGTTGGATCGAAAAACATTCGCGACTAGATATATATGTATATATTTATATGACATAATAAATTTTCTCAACACTAGAGAAAAGGTTATTGGTAAAATAGCATTTTGTTTTGTTCATTTTTGTATTTATTTATTTTTTGTTTTTTTTTTTACAAAAATTTTGCGGATTTCAAATGAAGGGTTAAGTCTTCCTGGTTTGTTTCTTCATTCCTTCTTGTTTTTTTTTTTTTTTTTTATTTATTTTTACGTTTCCACGGGCCAACTACTCAGTATTCCGGGAAAATAAGGGAAAAGGGAAAGAAGGGTACGAATGAAGAACAGAAGGGTGGTAATCGTATGGTTCAATAGCACGCATCTGAATTTGTATAAGGAACATGGGCGTGGTTTAATATTCGTACTCGTTAATATTACCATATGCATGCATATGTATGTTTGTATGTATATACATATGTATTACATATATATACATACTATATATATATAGTAGAATAATTAATGAAAAAGAAAATGTTCTTTTTTGTTCATGGTTTAAAAAGTATAGGGTGTCGAACATTTTTGAATATAATTTCTTGCTATTATACGTCAAAATGATACCCATAGAAAGGTGCACAAATGATATATGGATATAGCAAAAAAAGAGACATCGTTCTATTTGCGAGATAATCGATAGGTCGTATTTTCACATCGTGCTTCGGAGGTCATCGCTTCCAAATACCACCTGATTGTTCGTCAAAGCAAACACGACTCCCATCGATATGTAAACCATGTTACAAGTGTGTTTGTACATTTGTATATGTACATATACGTATACGTATACGTATATTTAAGTATCGCAAAGTGTATTATGTATCTTAGGTATAAAACATACGTATGTTGATGTATGCTTACATACTTATATACACGAATGATCGCAAAAGTATATATATATATATATTTTGTTACACATTCACGTGCAAGGCTACATAGTACACTCTCGACAATGTTTGAATTATCGACTCACCGAAATACCAATAGGTCAATGCTTGCTCATCTTCGTGTGTTAAAGCTTGATTTAACACTATAATTAGAGTTTGAAAAATTTCGACAAAAAGGAATAAACTTACGAAATAAATTGTCCACACGATTTCTCGTTTCTTTTTCTTTCTATCCGAAATCGATCGATCATCTTCGTCTAACCTTATTTTTATTCTATTTCTAGGGGTTTGCATTTATTCTCAAAGTTGAATATTAATAAATCATATAGGGTCTTCTTCTTCTTCTTCTTCATTTCGATCGATTTCAATGACTCAGGTTATCCTACCGTGAGAAAATTTGGTTAGCCGTTTGCTATTTTTATAAAAAATTATTTACCATTGATTGTGTAATTTTTTTATTTTTATCATATACCTTTTGTTAATTAATAATTTCTTTTTGCATACGCACGTGTATGTAAATATATATAATAACTTTGTTAAACTTCATGCGATGGCGGCGGCGGCGGCGGCATCGGGCGGGGAGGGGGGGAGAAGAAGGTTACAGAATTTGAAATCCCTCGTCTGATTTATGTCAATACTTGACTGCAATTAACCAATGGCAACAGGACGTACAGCGAGAACTTAATTAAGCGAGAATTCACCGTCACCAATTCGTGCTAGCTAAATAATTTCATTTTACGGACATTGCGCCGGTATATATAAACTGTTTCATTTCAATTATCCGTTTTATTTCCTTCTTTTATTTTCCTTTTATTACACTTATCGTAGTTGTTCAGCCAAAAATAATTTCGATAACGATTTATATTTTGTTTCATAATTATCTATTATTTATTATTTTCCTCGATAAAATTAATTTGATTTAATCTGAATGATTTGTGATAAAAAGAAATGAACAATTTATACGAAAAAATTGCATCGTATTTGAAACATAAAAATGTCGAGGATTATATTATGCAGATATAAGAAAACTCGAATTATTTTGATATTTGAAAAAGAATAATATCATTCGGGCAATTTATTTCTTTCTTCAAATTTTGAAAAGAAAAGAAAGAAAAAAAAATATAATAAAAGAAGATTCAATTCTTTAATGGATGGTTTCTTTTTTTTTTTTGTTCCTTTTTTTTGAAATAAATTAAACAATAGATCTTATAAACTGGATAGAATACAAATTGGCCAAATTAATGTAACAAAGAATATAACAGAGTACTATATACATTCATTTCAAGAAAAAGTCTAGTATTATATTCATAAATATATATATATTACCTAAAATAATATTATGATATCATATAACTTTTTAAGGGCTTAAGATGAAATTGAGTTGGCGAAATAAAGAGAAAGAAAGAAGAATAGGAAAGTGAAACTTAAATCGTGTTTAAAAATAAGCAAAGACAGAAAATTGAAATAATTAAATACTTTTATTGTGAATACTAAATACATAATGGAACAAAAGTTTTCATTAGAGAGTGAGAAAGAAAAAAAAACTAATTTCCACTCTGCCCTATCTATACCTTATCATCGAAGTTTCATTCAAAAGTCACATTCTAATTTCTTGCGAATAGAATTGAATGGGTAAGGGAGGGGGGTAGGGATTAGGTTGTTGAAATATGAAATGGTCGTTTTTTCAGATAGACGACCTTCTTTGAGGATATCCCTGAGGATAGGAAAGGGTGAGGGAAGGTCAGAAAGGACAAGGGAGATGAGGTACGTCGTTGAGGTGGCGCCTGAAGGGAGGAAAAGGGTGCTTTTATAGGGTTGAGAGGGAAAGAGGTTTCATAGGTTGGATGCGGCATGCGCACGTTGGTACTTGCCTACGGTCACGTTCCCGCAGTCCTCAGAATTTCGATCAATAATCCATCTGCTTGTGTTGGTTCGTAGGGAAAAATCGTGGTTTAAGTATAAATGTCATTTCGTCATTTTTCTCTTTTTTTTTTGTTTTGTTTCCATTGTTTATAACTTAAACGACACTTTAAATGTTTCCGGTTTTGGGGTTCGGGTCTCCGCCGCCCTCTCCCCTTCTAAAGAAAAAGAGAAAGAGAAGAGGAAAGTGAATGAGTGGTCCTATTAACAGAGACTGCAAACTAGAGAAGTAGTAGGGTTGGTTGAGCTAGAAAATAAGGGAAACCAAAGTTGCATGCTAACCAAGGTCATGCGTTACGGATCAGAAGACAATCGCATCATTGCCCTAGATACCTCATTTTCTTCCCCATCTCCCCATTTGAGAGAAATTTTCTAGGTCAGAAACATAGAAATTTCGTAAGTTTACTGATTTAAATGAGATATATTTTGTATTTATGATATTCATTGACTTTTTAAGTGATCATTATGATCACTCTCAATTCTCAATTAAAAATGATTTTTCCTTTCAACTCATTTTTAGATTCCTTAGAAAGAGCATAATATTCCCTTTTTAGAAGGGTTATATCTAAGTACACCTAGAATTGACCTATTTTAAAATTTTCTATCACGAATAGTTCAATTTTCGAATAGTGATAATAAAATATTATAAGTGAGATATATCAGAGAAAATCTTTTGAAAAAATTAAATGTCCTTTTATAAAAGCAATGTTCCCTTGAATTTTCTCTCTCTCTCTCTCTCTCTCTCTCTCTCTCTCTCTTTCCCTTTCTCTATTTCTTTATCTATCTTTTTATATTCTTGAGGGTATCACGTATACTATAGATCCCAAGGAAAGGTGAACGGAGAGAGAACACCGCGAAGTCCAATAAGACCGCACAATAGCCCGTGTAACGTGAGATCGGACGGTTCGATTTCAAGATGTACACTAGAAGACGGTTTTGTACGATACTCGATCGAAGTGCACTTCTCCACATATTATATATATATATATATATATATACTCTCTTTCTCTCTCTTTTTTTTTCCTTGGTTCCTACTTTTCTTTCTTTTTCTTTTTCCTTCTCTTTTTTTCTTCACATATATTCATGTGCGCTGGTTATTTTATAATAACGGAGTAAAACAAATAATTGCAAACATTTATTTTATGTGTTAAATAAATAAGTATAATTAAAAATAATTAAATAATATTCTTTATTTTACAAATTATTCTTTTATTTTTTTTTTATTTTGCAAGTATTTTTGATACTTTAGAAAACATAATGATCATTAACTAGAAGGTTACATTTTGATACATTTTATTTCTATATATCGTATAAATAATTTTTATATATAATATAAATGAAAAAAAAAAAAAATGTATACAATTTTCTTTTTAACTATATATTCATATGTCATAATTACCGACACGTATATCGATAGATTATTTTTTTTTTCCATGATAAAACTCACACCAGAGACGATCAACCGAAGTCTTTAATTAACCCTTTGCTAAGTTTCGCGTGTAACACGCAGTCGCGTTATAAATTTAGTAACATGTATTATTTCCTCTTTTGGATTGTTTCAACGAATGTCTAATTTGTCGTTGAATGGGGCATTGGGAAATGCAATATAAGAACATAATAAAAGCACGATCTCTAAAAAAGAAGTACTTTCCCTTTCGCGTAAACGAATTTTAATTTGACATTGTATAAATAAAAGAAAAGAGATAGAGTGGGGGGAAATGAATGAGAGAGAGAGAGAGAAAGAGAGTTAGAGGTAAATGATGAACTTGTAGAATATTTAAATCGTGTGCGTCAGCATCGGTGGAGACAGTCCCTTTTCGTTTGCGTGCCCAAGATGTTCCGTGAGCACAATGCAAACGATCTGCTGCTAGTTGGCTGGACAACTTTTTGGCTGACTCATAGTCTAACACCTACGACTATATATATATATATATGGAAGGGAGGTTGTGGGGGGAAGGAAGAGATATTATAATAATTTATATTTCAACTAATTTATAATTTGTATAGAAAGAAAATAATAAACGTAAAAATAAGATGGCGAACATTTAGACCTTTTTATCAAACAAATTTGTGCAAATCTTCGAATCGAGTTAGGAATGAAAAAAAAAAAAAAAAACAAAAGGGAAAAACATTCACTGTGTATCACATTTGCCCGAACGAAATATCATGCGTTATGCGAGTGGAAGAGCCATACGCTTATAATACATACATGTATATACATACTTACGTATGTGTATACAACATACAAGCAAGGTAGGAAGAGGCATACTTGTCGGCATGAATCATGATTGAGGACGTGGGGGATCCATCGGTAAAGTTGGAGTTACACGATGCCAATATTAATCTGCTAGCCAAACTAACACTAGTATAATGTTTAACCAATGATAACTAAATTCTTTAACTTTTTCTTTTTTTTTTTTTTTATTTATTTCTTTACGTTCTATTATCGAGACTGAAAGAGAAGGATTTTTGTTGTTTTTTTTTCTTTTTTTTTTTTTTTTTCAATAGGCTCGTGCGAAATATTGTACAATGTCGAGCGGAAGACGTCGTTTTACGTTCCTCTCGACCAGTGCGATAGCAATCCCCTTTTCTGAAGTTCGTAGGTGTATTCTCTTCTTATTTTTTTATTTTCTATAAGTAAGAGAGAGAGAGAGAGAGAGAGAAACAGAGACAAGGAAAGAGAACTAGAGAGAAAGAGAGAGAGAAATAGAGAGAAGTTCGAAGTACTCGTGGAAGCAAGTGGGCGGATATGTCGCGGTTGCATAATTCAACGAGAGTGCCCTGTACAACGCTAATTATCCACGACCCTAAAGCTAGTTGGTACTCTCTCACTCTCTCCCTCGTTTAAGGAATATTATATTATTCAATAATAGGAAATAATTAAAGATGATAGGAGAAAAAAAAATATTAGCAAATTCGATCGTATCAACAAATTTCTCAAATGTATTTTTTAAAAATAAAGATATATATATATATATATATATATAATATAATTAAAAGAGCACCTTATATGTACAAGGTTAATTATCTTCTACCCAAAAGTTTATGAAATATTATATTATATTAATAATCGGGATGTGGATATGAAAAAAAAAAAAAAAAATAATGTAAATTTATATTCGATAATTTGTTGGTAGAAAAATTTCAAGTTCATTTTACGAGATAAGAGAAATGCGAGCGAGTATCGAGGATAAAGAGGAGGAGGAGGAGGAGTAGGAGAAGGAGGAGTCTTCTTCTCGGGTCTTTCACATCGTGGCAAGTTTCACCGTATGTGCAACACTGAATATAGCGCGTCTAATTTTATCGTGGCATTCGGCAGAGACCGACGACGAGAAAGAAACTCGCTCGTGTTCTCTTCCAGTTCGCGAGACTTCGTTTCTCTACTACCTCGTTCTTGAACCTGACCTCTAACATAAGAAGAACGATACTCCGAATATATATATATATCTACCTTACAATGATTATAATAATCGACCGATCGAATTTTTTAATTTTTTCTCCAATTATCGATCTAATTTATATATA
>NW_015148979.1:1552459-1571740 GCF_001465965.1 Polistes dominula | reverse complement strand
TTTAATTTTATATTTTCTTCAAAATCTTTATCGAAAAATAATATTAGAGTAAATCAAAAAACGGATTGTTTTTTTTTGTTTGTTTTTTTTTTAATAAAATTTACTTCGGAGATATTAATTTTAAAACACACGAGACCTTTTGCTTTATATATCCTAATATTATATAAAATAATAATAATAATATTCTCTTCTTTAGTTGTTATTCGATAATTCGTATAACTATTGTTTAGAATATTTTTTGAAAGGAAATAATTACCTGTGTACTCGAATGACGAAACAAGGTCGAGGATTGGACGATACTTGTTCGTTCGTTCGTTCGTTCGTTCTTTCGTTTGAGCTTGCGATTAGTCATTCGAAATTTGAGAGAGCAAGGGTTCTCCTCGTTAAATCGATACGCGTCACGCTTTAAAACGTGAACACTGAGTGCTCGCAAGAAGCCTAAGTAATTCAGATAAGTATGAATTCTAGGAACAGGTCACGTTACCTTCAATTCATGGTTCACCGACACTCTCTCTTTCTCTTACTCTTTCTATCTCATTATCTTTATCTTTATTTATTTTTTGTATCTATCGTCACTAAAAACCCTTTTTAACCATTTTTCTCAAACTTTGTTAAAAATCTATTTCGTTTTATGTCAGTCCATCTTATTAACGATGACATTTAATGAGCTTTTCCGTTGATACTTTGTTTTAATTGATATTTCCTTTTTTTTTTCTACGATCTTATTATATTAAACTTCGTTAAAATTGAGTCAGTCTTTTATCAAACATTAAAGACTGCTTGCTAAGATTTAAAAAAGAAAAAGGAAATCAATAATTATTACGTTATTTTAAACGAAAATTATACTACGTACTTTTGAACAATATTACTCGTAATTTTTATCTAAAATTAATATTCATATTTATTTAAGAAAATTCTTATATTCGTATATTATTAAATCATTATATTATTATCGTAGAATGTTTTTACCTAAAAAAAAAAAAAAAAAGAAGAAAAAAAAATGAAGAAAAGTATAAGTTCTCTAGAAAATCACGTAACATTTTTATATCCAAATTTTTCCTAAAATGCATAATATTAAAGATTTACCTTAAAAATGAACAAGTTAAAAGACGGACTTCACTTTGTATAATAAAATCGTTTTAAAGTCTTGATTCCTGTAATGGTAGAAAAAAAAAAAAACAAGAAAAAATGAAGAAGAAGAAGAAGAAGATGGGGAAAAGATCTTAACGCGTTATAGCAACGTTGATATATACGTAAAGTGTTCGTTGAGTGCTGGATGGGGGCACTTTGGCATACAAGAGAAGAGACAAGGGATGTTTTTCTGTCAAAGAGTTAGAGATAAAGAGAGAGAGAGAGAGAGAGAGAGAGAGAGAGAGAGAGATAGTCTATCACGTTCTCCATAATAATTATGAAAATTCATGTGCCTTTGACCTCCGCTTTCGTGACTCACCGCGTCCATTTTCGGACTTAGGCCTAGCATATATCAGACAGGCAGAGACAGACACATGTAGGGATTATACATGCATACATACATACATACATACATAAATACGAACACGCGTACTATAATTCACAAAGATGCACTTGTGTTAAGCGTTTCACTTAACCCTACGTTACGAACTTATTCAGGGATAACGAATCGTCAGTTGGAACCTTTCACAGTCTCTCTCAATATGTATATATACGTTTGTTTGTGTAATCTGCATATGTGTCTATGTGTGTATGTCTGCGTGTTCTAAGTATTTATTAAATATCCCCGTTTTATTTTTTCCTGGATATATACCTCACAAGTATGAGAGATTTCACGTACGACAGGTGATATATTCTCTTCATGACGAAATCCACTACGTCAGACACGATGATGTTTTCTTTAGTCTTCTTTTTTTTTTTTTATCCCTTCTTTCTCTTCTTCTTCTTCTTTATCTTTTTTTTTTTTTTCTTTTTCTATTTTCCTTCCATCTATGTGGTTCTAACAACGCTTCCTTTTCTTTCTCTCTTCATTTAGATATCTTTTCAGGGATTATTTTTAGAAAATCGTTTGTTGTTTCAATTCGCCCCTTTCCTATCCTCTCTTCACCACCAATACCACCACAACCACTACCATCACCCTATTTTCGTAGGAATAAGACCGCGCGCCTTCTACGGTGTTTTAGAATCTTCTTGATTTTACTTCTATCGACTTTTACCGATCATTCTCGGTTATCGTAGTTTGAAAAGAAAAACAGCAAAAAAGAAAAATAGGAACGATTGACCCTATTTTCTCTCTCTCTCTCTCTCTTCTTTTGCTCTTACTTACTTAGTTTCTCGCTAGACGCGATTAATCGAGTGCCGTCTCAGCAATTCTCGAGGACCCATTTTGACCCTGTTATAAGACAAAAGACTTACTTAGAATATTAATACTTATATACGCGGCTTAATTGTCTCACTCACTAACTCTCTCTTTCTCTCTCTCTCTCTTTTCTCTCCCTTTACTTCTTTCTTAATCAATTGTTAAAACAAAGAGGAGAGTGAATCGAAGAAGGAGGAGGTTGGAAGAATGGTGAAAAAAGGGCCTTGTTAAATTATATCGAAGGGATGGGAGGGAGCTGTTTTTTCTTCTTCTTCTTTTTCTTCTACTTCTACTTCGAGTTATCAGAAATCGAATGTGAAAATTTGTCGATTACTTTTTTCAATCCAATACAAATTAATATTCTTTGCAAATCTTCGAAACTTAGTTAAATCGTACAAAACTTTTGTCATCGTCGATACTAGAAATTTTTGTATTATTATTGATTTATTTATTTTTTATTTTACGAGAAAAAATCCATTAATACAAAATTTAAAAAAGAAATCACGTAAAAATAATAAAAATAGTTTTACAGAAAAAATAATGATAATTACAATGCAATTGATTGTTTTCAAGCGAATATGTATATGTAATCATTTTTTGTTACATTTTATTATATATACTTTCCCAATTGTTGGTTAAAAAAAAAAAAAAAAAAATCAAAGACGCTTGATTGTGTGCTTGATTGTATTATAATAAATCGATTCTTTTATTGCACAGACCTGAATTCTAATATTACATTACAGAAAATTGAAATGAGATATCGATTGTTCCCATGATTTAAAAAAAAGAAGAAAAAAGAAGTAATCGAAATCTAACGAACGTTGTTCTAATTGAAAAAAAATTTACTGAACACTGATTGACTGATTGACTAACTGACTGACTGACTGACTGACTGACTGACTAACTAACTGACTGACTGACTGACTGACTGACTGGACTGATTTTGTTTTTCACCAAAAAAATGTTCAAATCCACTGTGCGTCAGTGTGTGTAAGAAGAAAGAGGTAAAGCCGGAGAGATAGAAGGGATAGGGTGAGGGTGGAGAGAAGGGGGAGGTAACACGTCTAAACATAGGTGGGCCAAACCCAGCATTCCCCGCATCCGTCGTAGTCGTCGACGTCTTCTCGAAAGGGAAGAAAACGAAAAGAGAAATGGGGAAAGGCAAATGCAAATCGAGAAATGCAAGGCTCGTGCGAGGAAGAAAGATAGAAGGATAAAGAGAGAGAGAGAGAGAATGAAGTGTTCGTAGTAAAGGATAGAGAGAAGAGCGGGTTAAAGCTTGCGACCAGAGAAAGAACTTTGTCCTATACTTAGCTTAGGATACTAATTCATAATGCGCTTCTTGGTTCTGCCAAGGAAATTCGCGAATTCGTCGGTTGAAAGTATTACGGTGAATGTGTTTTTAAAACATTAGAGTGAACGTTAGATGAATATAATAATAAAACAATAGTTCGCGCGATAGCATCATATGTTGTTTACCTCAATTATTATTCGTAAAGTTATAATACATTTAAAAAAAAATGATTTCTGATTGGGTATATTAGTACATTAAAAAAGTAAATAATTTTATTTGTTAAATGTTCTTATTCATATTGGTACATTATAACGGAAATTTTTCAGTTAGTTCTCTCAATTGCAAAATAATAATTATTAAATTATAAGAGTTCGGGGAATAATAGTTCGATCAAGCGTTGATACATATTTTAAATTGTATTATAATAGGATTCTAAACAATTGGTTATATCAATTAGAGAATTAATGTTTAATAATCGAATATCGAAACGAAACAAAACCTAATGAACTTTTTCCTGGGATAATGTTACCTTGAGAAAACTTTGCGCTGCACATAACGATAGGAACATTAATTCAACTGATTAAACTAGCGTAGGAAGCTTTTGTATGTGTTTCTCGTTCGCTCGATATTTACCTATTTAAATGCAACGTCCTATTTTAAGGTGAAAGATACAAACGTCAACTAAGTGTCATAGCGTTACGATAGGACAAACGAATCCAATCGTGTCCTTAATTTTAACCCACGTCGATAATACATTCAGGAATTTCAAAGTTATTTTTCTTCAAGTTGAAACTTGAATTTAATATGAAAAATAGCAATATTCATCATCATTTAATCGTCAGATCATTTTTTCTCTTTAAATGAACGAATAATAATTTTTCATGAGTTCCAAAATTGATTATTTGAAAAATATTACAATGATCGAAGAATATTATTATTTGCTTAAACAATTTAAACAACGTGTCACATTTCTTACCGATTACAATAAAACAATTCAAACCGATTTGATTCAGTGAAATTTCGGGATGTAAAGGCGTTGACATCGCAGACCAAACCTCACATTAACACCAGTTGTAATTTACAAAAGTGCTAATTTACATTCGCGGTTCACGTTACTCGTGGGAATACGGTCGAACGAGCAATGTACAATGTTCTTGTAAACAGTATATAAAAAACAGGTCTAACGCATTGCGGTATTTTAAATTAGTATAGTCGTCGACATTTTCAAAATCTAATCGATAAAGATACTAATGTAAAAATGTCAGAATATTTAAATAAAATAATGTTATTATATATTTTCCTAGAAATAATTGAAATATACCTAAATATAATTCTATAAGTAGAGTTTATCGTGGTTTATTTAATCCAAGAAAAAGCGTCTATAGGTTCGACGGTCTCGTCCGTCCTTCCGTCCTCGACGAAGTATAACTATAGTTAATACGTTCGATATGGCGAATACTTATCGCGAATAAAGTGGACAGAGGCCGATAGTAAGTATTAAGAGGCATGACCCTTGAGGCACGGCTTCTCTTGAATCACCCCCAGGGCTTCCGATCAATTTGACATACACAGCACACCGCACGGTTTGTTCGGCGTGTCACAATTTATGGATTTTAGACATTACTTATATATATATATATATATATTTTAATACTTTTCATCTTATTAAGGAAGATTATTTCCATTACTGATGAGATAATACTGCATTTGATTACAATACAAAAAAAAATGTCATTTATTTCATTGTCTTTATTTTAATTGGTTTAATTAACAGGGGGGTGGGTATTGATAAGAAACAAAGGCAAAGTATAAAAATATAAAAGAAAAGGAAAACAAGGGGGAATATTAGATTTTCTTAATTACCGATTATTCCAATGAAAAAATAGAGAGAGAGAGAGAGAGAAAGAGAGAAAGAAAATGTATGAAAAATCTTGCACGTGGTATGTAAATGATATTTTGTTCTTTTTTCTTCCTTAACCGATTGTCCGACGATCTCTTAATTCCCGTTTGTCCTCGTCATTGATTGATACCACAGTTGCCAAGCAACGTCTCGAAGCTGTCTACTATTTCTCTTTCTCTCTAACTTTATACTATACTTCTTCTTCCTCTTTCTATCTTTCTCTTGGTGTATATACACACAACGGTATAGAATTACGCGATAGAGAGCCGTTCGAAACTCCCATAGCAACCGGCTTCGTTCCATTTGGCTGCATCATCAATCCTTTAATTCTATAGGAAATAGTCCGAACGAAGTAATTACAGTTTCAACTTCGTTACTTCATTGTTCATGATAACGATTAAACTGTTAAGAATTTCGTCAATGATGGAAAATTGGCGCCAACAAGCGCCATATCTAGCGAGATATCATTTTCAAATTATTTACTTTTTTCTATTGACCTAAATTACGTACCTATAGTATTTTATATTAAAAATAACATATACTATATATATATATATATATTTATTAAGGGGACCAGAAAGTTATGTCGTTTTTGTTCATGCCAATATTTTATTTACCTTTCATCAGCTGTTCGTTGTGTAACATACTTTAAAGTCGAGTTTAGGATTTAATATAAAAAAAAAAAAAGAAAACTTATACATTACTTTTTTGGTCACCAGTATATATTCATTCGTATGATATAAATTACACAACGATTTTATTCATTCATTTAATTATTCTATATTTTTTATTTGAACACACTTTATGGGTTTAACGTTGATCGTACGGTATCAAATGAAAAAGTGAATTCAAGTTGGAAGTCGAAAGCCAGTAGGAACACACAGAGTACTCGACGATCGATTGCTGACTGGCAAGGAACCACGTGACGGGGTGCGGTGTTTATGACGTCACTGAACGATCCCTTCAACGAGCAATCTTTTTTTCTTTCTCTCTTTTTAGCAATTTTTAAGATAAATTACATTTCTTGATCGATACGTTCTATTTCATTCCATTACAGCTATATATATATGTATACGATCCCATTGGTTTTAACATGTTTATTAGCAATGATTTTAAAGTTGGTTTTAAGATTTTTATATTAGTTTGTAATAATAATTATAATACGTTCGTAGTAATTATTAAATTGCTACAATTCTTTTTGATGAAAGTGAAGACGAGAGATTGCTCACAATTGCATTTCAAAATAGCATTGATGTCACTTCTTCACTTTTTTTTTTTACATCGATCAAGTAGTGCCTTTGTAACTTGGGTCTTACAATTAGTAAGACAGTTCTCCTCACCTTCTTAACCTTAACCTTACATCATCCAACTCCCGGGCAACCCTCACTTTATGAAACCTAACCGATGCTAAAGTCTCTCTCTCTCTCTCTTTCTCTCTCTCTCTCTCTTGTGGATTATGACCCACTATTCCATTCGCTCTTAACCACACTTACTTTATTATTATTATAACGACGGGATAGAAGATTGATATATCCTACTATTCCTTTAGAGTTAACAATATCGATACAAACAATCAATATCGGATTAAACACTTATTGTTTACTTTAATAAAAAATAATGTGAAAGTTTTATGATGAATAAATTGAAGAGTTAAAATAGAAAATAATCAAACTAAAACTAAACTTAATATAAATTTGTCATTGGAATGAAATAAAGTTTTTCTAATAAAAAATGAAAAAGTTATTTAACGATTAAATTTTTTTTTATATTATATCTTTATTTTTAGGTTTCCTATCATGGGACAAAGACAGCTGTCACGTAGATTTGGAAAAAGAATTGCAAGCGTTAATAGCACAAGCTCCCGAAGGCGAGGAAGCTCGAAACGGTAATAAGATTAAATCTAATAATAGATAATTATCATCGATATCATACATAGAATATAATTTAATTTTAATTGAAATTATATTTTCATGTATATATATATATATTTATGTATATATAGGAGAACGTTTAATTCAATATGCAACGGAAAACCTTGTTACGGAGGTTCTGATACACCCGCAAACGAATACTTTACTACAATGCATTCGAAATCTTCTCGCAAGTTTCACGAAGCATCGACACATCATACACGCTGGATATACATTCGGTGGAAATGGTTCCTGGATACTACAGGTAAATACAAATTCATTCGATATTAAACGATAGAATTTTCAATCGAAAATGATAATTACTATTGTCACTGGTCAAATGTCATTCGTTCATTTAGGATGGAACCTTCAGTCTTGCGGACTTTCTTGATGCGTTCAGCGAACATGAAGTACAAAGAGTCCTTCGTGCCTACGAGAATAGCGTTACGGTAGATATTCATTGTGCGGGTGTCGGTGATTGGACGACTACTCGATTATCTAAGGAACCATGTACCAGGTAATCTAATGTTTATTTATTTATTAAACAAAAAATATCATGGGTAAATATACGAAGATCTTTTTAACAACGGATCAAGTCTAATTGATTTTAATTGTTTAATTTAATTTGTTTTTGTTAACTTTTAATTAGAATCCACTGTCATAATTATCGATACATTTATGATAAAATAATATTCTTTTGACAATAACTAACAAATTAATGATTTTTTGTTTTTGTTTTTCTAAAGATCCTGCCGCGTTCGAGTAAATCCAGACGATGTATTAACGGCTGGAGTACCAGCTATCACGAGCTTCATAAATTACGTTGGACAATATTTAATTGTTCAAACGTTAGACCAATTGATGGAACCGTCCGATGTTGTTGGTAACATCAGGTTCAGCCATCCTACTTTATACGTCTTCCCTGGCGGGCAAGGTGATGCCGCACTATTTGGTATAAACGGCTTCAACATGCTCGTCGACGGTGGTTTCGCGAGAAAAGCGTGCTTTTGGGATTTCACCAGGCACCTGGATCGCTTAGATGCTGTTTTGTTAACTAGGATAAATAATAGTAATATCGGTGGCATGTCCAGTGTTCTTCGTAAGAAAAAGGAGATGCACGTCTATCCACAAATCGGTCATTTCTTTTGCAACCTTGTTGTAAGTAAACAATATTTATTGGATAATTATTTATTGATAATATTTGTAACAATTTATTTAATCATTCGTTTGACAAATATTAGGGTAAAAACAAAAGTGCGTTTATTCTGTTGAAACTTTACTTTGAAAAATTGCATAATGGATTTGTTTTGTTTTTGTTTTTTTTGTTTTGTACAATTTATTTTGAAAATATTCATTTAAAAGACGGACGTATTTTTGATTCAGCCTAATATTATACAAATCATAGAAATTAATTAGTCGCATATTTCAACATACAATTGGATTAACTAATCTTTCCATAATTACAGCTACAATTGTATCAAATTTTGGATTCTTTTTTTTTTTTATAGGAAAGAAGACAATCTCATTCACCAGACGGCGACAAAGATATCGATCCCTTGATATTGAATCTGACAGATGTCGGTCAAGAAATAGTTGTCAATCTTCGACACATCAATCTTCGTGCTCATCCATGCTACAGAGATCCCGATCCAATAAATTTATATCACAAAGTTGGACACGGTACATTAGACATGTACGTTTTAAGCCCTAACAAAGACAGCCGAGAAGTTAGAGAATTTTTGGCAAAGTGGCATACGTCGGACGTTAAATTGTTCGCTGGTACGCATAAAAAGGACTCGAATAATTTAACATTTCCTATTCAAAATCTTGTCTCGATATGCGCGTTACTGGTTTGGCAACCAGCTAATCCCGAAGATAATATTACCAGAATCCTATTTCCCGGAAGTACGCCTCAACATAAAATATTCGAAGGATTTGAACGATTAAAACATTTGGAATTTTTGAAACATCCAGTTTGTTCGGCAAAGAGTCTTTCGCCGTCGACGTCGTTGGTAACCTTAAAGGACAAGCCAGTTAGGCAAAAGTTTGGCTTGATCGAAAAGGAAGCAAAGAAAACTAAAGATATCGATATTAAAAAAGAAAAGAAAGAATCGGCAGAAATCAAAAGTTTCAAAGGTGTCGATGAAATATCGACTAAAGGAACGCCACAATCGACACCGATAATACCAACATCGAAACCAAGAAAAATAGAAGACAAACCGAAAAAGTTAGCGGAGAATAAGAAGATCGACATTGACGCGAAAGAAAAGAAAATAGAAAAGGAATTGAAAGAAACGAAGAAAGAAGCTAAAAAGGATATAATTAAACCTGAAAAAGTTGAGAAACCAGAAAAACAGGAGAAACGTGACGAGGAAATAAGTAAAAAGGAAGTGGTCAAGGATGAAATAGATAAAGTTATTCCAACGAAAGAATCTAAAATAAAAGCAGAGCCAATAAAGAAACCGAAGGAACCAAAAATTGGCAAATCAATGAAAACCGAAGTTTCGTCTAAAGTTAAATCGATAGATAAAAAGATGAAGATATCCAGTTCGGAGAAAAAAGATGCTTCCAAATCATCGCCAACTACACCGAAGAAAACGATGAACGGTGTTGCGACTAAAACTGAAATATCAAAGACTGGACCTATGAGAGGAAGACCAACAACAAAACCAATATCAACGGCACCAGCTAAAAGTGCCAAAGATGCTAACAATCGAAAGGTTGTTGAACAAAAGAATATTGAGAAATCGGTAGCGAAGGAGGCACCTGTTGCAGTTGTTAAAGTGTCGGCTAAGCCAAAGCCAATGGATAGAAAGCCGATAAGTCGAAGAACTAAACCAGTTAGTCCAAGCAAAGCACGAGTACCTGGTAGTCCTGCTAAATCAACCCGAAGTACACCGACAGCTTCGGTTAAGTCAGATAAAGATGGTGTTATCAGAAAGATGAAGGGAGATAAAGGTACTACGGATTCTTCAACGGTATCTACACCATCCGGAGTTGAACCAGAATCAACGGCTAAACTTGTCGAAAAAAGTTTGATCGAAAAGTCCGAAGACATTTCATTGGATTCTATCGAAAGTAAAGTATTGGCCGATTTGAAGGAAGAACGTGAAGTAGTCGAAGAGATCGAGGCAGTTTTACAAAAAGCCGAGAGAATGGAGGAGACCAGAAAGGACGATCGTTTCGAGGGTGACGATGAAATTACGGCCGAAGCTACCGATAAAAAGGAAGAAGATATGACCGAGGAGGACGTGACAGCTGAAATCGAGGACGCACCTAAGAAGGAAAGTTCTCGTAAGGAAAGTCAAGAATTAACGGAAGAGGATGAGATTTTGATCGTCGAAAAGGAAGAGATATATACTGAGGATTCCGTACAAAGTGGCGAAGGTGAACAAAAACATATTTTGGACGAAGCCGAATCAGAGAAGACTAAAATACTCAAAGACACTATGGAAATAACAAAAGAAAAGGGTGAGAAAGAGGAGTCGGAAAAGGATAAGATAGAAAGTCCCGAGAAAAAAGTAGAAATTACCGAAAAGGAGATTCCGATGAAAGAAGAAAAGAAAGTAGTGTCACCGGAAGAAAAAGTTCTTCCTACAACGGCACCAGAAATTACACCAAAGCCGGAAGATAAGGATGACTCTGGTAAAAAAGATAGCGAAGAAATCACTAAAGAACCTTCCAGTTTGAGTCCAGACAAATTGGATTCTTCTGAAAAGAAGACAACCGACACTGACATGAAACCTGAGGTGGATCAAAAGGAACACATTCCGGAAAAATTAGAGGAATCTCAGGAACGTATATCGACGTTGGAATCGGGTGCAACGACAACTGCACCGACACTTCCTGAAGACGAACGTATTCCATTAGATGAAATAAAGGAAGATATAGATGAGAAACACGTTATCGAAGAAGTTAAGGAAAAAGATGCACCTGTTAAAGCTGAAAAAGAAATTATTGTTCAAGCTATTCCACCTGTGAGTAAACCCGAAGTCAAAGTTTTCGACGTAAGACAAGCGGTACAAGGATTGCAACGAGACATTGTCAAAACCCCGGACGAAGTTGCTGATCTTCCGGTTCACGAAGAAGTCGATCCGAAATTATATCGAATGGATTTCGAAAAGGACAAGGAAGAAAGAGTGGTAGCAGCACCACCACCACCACCAACACAAGCAATCAAAGAACCAGAACCAACACCACCGGTCAAGGAACAAAAAGGTGTTTTCAGTTTCTTCGGCAAGGTAGCTGATAAATTTGAAAAGGGAATCGATAAGTTAACGAAAAAATCAAAAAGGGAGGCCGAAAAGGAAGAGGATAAGTCGTCATCGAAATCTAGTTCTCCTAAGGAAGCTAAAGTACAGGAAAAAATCACTTTGGAGGAAGTAGACCTAGAAAAAATGTTCCCAAAGGTGGGCAAAGTAACTGAGAAACCAGAAGTATTCGAAAAGATTGAGCCAGTGCCGTCTGAAGTGAAAGTTGCAACTATCAAGGAAACTACAGCATTGGTAGAAGAAGAAGAATCAAAGGAAATGAAGAGACGTAGTGTACCAGATTTGGAAGTTAAAGTGTCCGACAAGGTCGAAGTTATCGCTGAAAAGCCAATCATTTCACCGATCGATAAACTCGATGAAAAGGAAGAGAAAGAAGAAAAGGAGAAATTCGTTAAAGAGGAAGAAGAAATTGGGGAAGACGTTGAAGAAGTAAAAGCTCTCTTAGAGGAAGCTTCGAAAAAATTCAAAACAGTCAAGGACAGCCTCAGAGATTCCTTGGAATCATTGGAAGAAAAGATCGTAGAAGAAGAAGATCTTTTACGTCACGAGGCAGGACTTACCAAGGATATCGTCAAAGACACTTTGGAAGGAGTCGTTGAAAAGTTAGAAGAGATGAAACCACAGATCGAAGGATTAGGCGAAATAAAAGGTGCAGAAAAAGTTAAGTTCGATATTCCTAAGGACGAAGAATTCGAAGAAGAATACGAAGAAGAACCGGTTGGCCCGATCAAGGACGTTAAAGAAGCAGTCCGTGATGTTGGCGAAGTTCTCGCTGGATCGGCAGGTATAGTGATCGACGACAAGCCTAAAGATGTCGTTGAAATCGTGAAAAAAGTTGCCGAAGTATTAAAGAAAGATGATTTCCTATCCGAAGAGATATTGTTTGAGAAACCTTCCGAGAAGGAACCTTCTCCGACCGAAAGAAAGGTCTCGATACCGAGTGAAAAATCAATCGAGCCTGAAGACAAACTAGCCAAATTCGAAGACAAAGTGTTCAAACCGATCGTAGAGGATGTTCCTTTACCTGCAAGTATTATAAGCCTTGCCGAAGAAATTCCTAAAGAAATCGCTAAACCTTTACCGATTTACGAGAAACCCGTTGGAGCAATCGAAGTTGAAGAAGAACCATGTAAAAAAGTTATCAAAGACGTAGAAGAAATAACTTCACCGAAGAAAGATCAAATCAAGGATAAGCAGGATGCTAAGAAAATCTGCGACGATTTAATGAAGGATGACGATTATATTTGCGATGAAAAGAAAGAAATCGAGGATACTACTTTAGTTGACGTTATGAAAGCAGGTCTAGAAGAAATTTGTGTAAAGGATGTAGCCAAACGACCGTCGATAGATGAAGTACCAAAACAAGTGATAGAAGAACCAATAATTACCTTCGAACAAAAGGTATCACCGGCAAAAGCTGAAGTTGTTATGGTTACACCGGATTCTGCACCGACTTCGCCAAAATTCACCACCGACAAAGTTTACGATGAAGAATTGACGAAAGAAATCTTGAAAGAAAAATTACCAGAATTGATCGTTGAAATAAAAGATGTACTTAACAAACCAACACCCTTGGACGAAATTATCGAAGAACTCGTAATCACTAAGAAAAAGAAGATAACTATCGAGATAATCGAATATATTACTGTTGTTAAACGCGTGCCAAAGGAACGTGTAATTTATATTATCGAAAAGATTATTGTTAAGAAGAAACTTCATCCAGAAAGTATAATGGACGATGTTAATCTTCTTAAAACTACTATAACACCGGAAAAGATCATTGAAATCGAAGAATACATTATCAACGAGTATATTACAAAAGGTAAAAGAATTACCATTCAAATAATCGAAGAAATTTCAATAAGAAAATCTGTACCCAAAAGAATCGTCATTGAAATCATCGAAGAGATTATTATCAAGAGAAAGATCACCAAAGAAATGGTATACGATATTTCTAGCGAAGAATTACGCGATCTTCGCGAAGAACTATCACCGGAAGATGAAAAAGTGGATATTACAAAATCCGAAGTTCTATTAGAAAAGAGGAAATCGATTGGTGCAGTTATTAGCCCAGAAGAAGAAGAAGAAGAAGAAAGAGAAGACGTAAAGGTTGAAAAGGAAACAAAAGAAAAGGAAGACAAAGAAAAAGAAGACATATTTAAGACAAAAAAAGAAGAAGAAGAAAAAGTTTTATCTCCCGAAAGTATGGAAGAAGTTGAAGATGGTTTCGTTAGTATTCCATCTAAAGCAATTTTATTATCCAAAGATGAAAAAGTTCAACCGCAAATAAAGAAAGAAGATGATGAAATTGAAATAACAAAGGAACACGAAAAAGATGTTACAGATGATTTCGAAGCGGTCGAACAAGAATACAAAGTTCAGGAGGTTAGTGTTGCAGAAAAGGTCACGTTGCAAATTGGAAAAGAGAAAGAAGAACCTGAGGAGGAGATTGAAGATGACACTTCGGATGTCATTGAGGCCGAAGAAAAGTTCGTAAAGGAGGTCAAAGAAAAAATTGGAAAGAAGGATATAGAGGATGTCGAGGTGACGATGAAGAAGAAGGACACCGAAAAAATAGAAAAAGATGAATTGAAAAAAGTCATCGATGATACCACAATCGAAACGGAAACTTCTGAAGTATCGGAAATCGTTGATACTACTGAAAAATATCTTGACGAAGCTAAAGAAAAACCTGACGTTAAAGATGTTAAAAAAGAAGAAATAAAACTCGTTGAAGAAGAAATCAAATTAAAGGAAATTGAAATTAAAGAAGTTGATAAAGAACCATTTGTGAAAGATAAAAAGGATGAAAAGAAGGTAGAGGATGATTTGATTAAAAAGGAGCCATCTCGTAAAGAAAGTATTACGGTTGTCGACGAAACGATTCCAAGAAAATTATCGTTGGACGTTAAGGAGGAAGCCAAGGTTGTGTTGGAAGTGAAAAAAGAAATTGAGGAAATTGTCAAGCCAGTTGAATCCAAAGAAAAAGATGAAATGAAAAAAGAAGTGGAAAAAGTTGAAGTCAAGGAAAAAGAAGAAAAAGATGAAACTGTATCAATCCCGACCGAAATTAAAGCTGAACCAACGAAAGATGAGAAAATTATTGTCTCCGAAAAGGAGCTTAAAGAATTAGAGAAAAAATATATCGAACCAAAAGCTTTGGTGTCATCGCCGAAGGAAGAAAAAGTGCCGGATACGAAAATTATCGAAAAAGAAATGAAACTCGATGAAAAAGTTGCCAAGGATGAAAAGTTAGCAGATGCCACGGGTCATGCTATCGAACCTAAGGGAGAAGAAATTATTGAAATGCAATTAGAGGAAAAAGTTGACAAATTGGACAAATTACCCAAGGAAGAAAAATTAACTGACGCTACTGGTCGTGCTATAGAACCAAAGGGAGAAATTATCGATACCAAATTGGACGATAAAATTGTTAAAGATGAAAAACCTACAGACAAACTTCTTCAAGATGAAAAATTAACTGACGCAACTGGTCGCGCGATTGAACCAAAAACAGAGGTCATCGATAAAAAGTTAGATGAACAAGTTGAAAAGGAAGAAGTGATAACCGATGAAAAATTAGCTGACGCTACGGGACACGCAATCGAGCCTAAAGCAGAGATTATTGATACAAAAGTAGAGAAAAAAGAAGAAATACCGGATGAGAAGATTCCCAAAGATGACAAATTAGCGGATGCAACTGGTCACGCTATTGAACCAAAAGTAGAAAAAATTGAAGATAAAATTGAAAAGGTGGAAGAAGAAGAAGAAGAAGTAGTAAGCATACGAAAGAAAAGGAGTCTTCAAGAAGAACCAATAACCGATATAAGCAAGGATCTAAAACCATCCGAAAGCGAAGAAGAAATAAAACAAGTAGAAGAAGAAGAAGAAGAAGAAAAAGTCAAAAAATTGGAACCATCTGAAATTTCCGAAGATACCGGAATTGTTCGCAGAATGTTGGTAACAGCAAGTAGCGAAGATGGCGGACAAGAAATGGACATTTGTCCTACGGGAACGATAACCTTTACTAAAATTGCTACGCCCGATGATTCCTTGAAGGAAGTATCGATTAAAACGACACCCGACAAAGATTCTTTGCTTTTGGACAAAGATTCGATCCAATCGGGAATCAGTTCTCTTGAGAAAGACAGTATTTCAGAAAAATTACCACCCGAAATTAAAGATACCGAAAAAATTACTCCTGAAGATAGTTTGGATAAATCTCTAATCGATACACGTGGCTCTCAAGATTTTGAAGATAGTCTAGAGAAATTAGACGTCAAAGAAAAGAGCGTTGAAAGTGTATCACCTAGCCCTGAAGTTGAAAAGTTTAAAGAGTTCGATAAAAAAGAAGAAATCGTATCTCCAGTCAAAGATGAGATCAAAGAAATCAGCAAAGCAGAGTCTCCAAAAGAAGAAGAAGAAGAAGAAGAAGAAGAAGTCAAAGAAGCTATTAGCAAAGCTGGTAGTCCAGAAAAAGAAGAAGTTGGCAAAGTACCACCTTCACCTTTAGACTTATCCGAAGAAGAAATTTCGAAAATAAGAACACCTACCACTACGCCGATCGAAGAAAAACATGAAAAGATACCAGAAGTTTCCAAACCATTGGAAATTAGCCGTTCCGAAGAAGTTTCACCGACTGAATCGATATTTGCAAAATCACCTATCGAGAAAATAGAATCTCAAGTTCCTGTAGATATTTCGTTGATAGAAAAGAAAGAGACTGAAATTTTGAAGGAAGACAAATCGAAGGAAATCGTACAAACTGTTGATAAAATCGACGAGGAGAAAATAGTCAAAGAAAAATCAAAATCACCGAGTCCTAGCGTAGAAAGCCTTGCCGATGAGAAGATTGTACGAAAACCACTTGAAGAAGATAAACCTATTACTGCCGTTGTAAGTGCAAAAGATATCGAAGAAAGTATTGTAGATAAAGATAAATCTTTAAAACTAGAAGAGGTGAAGAAAGAGGAGATCGAGAAACCTGTTGTTAAGGAACAACTTGATAAAATTGTCAGTGAAAAATTAGAAAAAGAGGAAGAAGAAACATTAGCTGCTGAAAAATCAAGATCTCCTAGCGTTGCTAGCGAAGAAGCAGAAAAAATCGATCACGTCGAGAAACCAAGATCACTTAGTATAGTTAGTGATAAGACAATAGAAGAAAAAGAAATAATTAAAAAAGATGAATTAGACAAAATTGAGAAAGATGTATCAATAGATAAATCAAAATCACCGAGTATCGTTGACGATAAATCGAAAGAGGAATCCAAATCGCGAAGTTTAACTCCTTCAGAAAAGATCGATGAAAAGGTATCATTAATCGATAAATCGAGATCCCCGAGCGTTGTTAGCGATAAAATGGAAGAAATCGAACACGAACAGTCTAAATCACCGAGCATTGAAAAAGAATTGAGTGCTGCTGACAGATCTAGATCAGCAAGTGTCGTTAGCGAGATTCAGGATACGAAAAAAGTCGAGGAAGTTAAATTAGATCGTGCTAAATTACCTGAAGAAAAACCTGAAGAAAAGATCGTTAAGGAATCAATTCCCGAATTAAAACCGACAGTGACAGCAGCAATTGCAGCAGAACCACCTAGCGATAAAATAAAAGATATGAAAGAATTAATCTTAGAAACAGAAAAAGTTGAGATTAAGAAAGAGGCCTCTCCTTCTGACGAAGAAATACCAATTGACAAATCAAGAACACCAAGTATTGCTGAAAGTTTGGAGAAACCGTCAATCATTGAAAGAAAATTAAGCGAAGTAACGAAACCACCGGTTACCACGGAAGATAAAGAAGAAATCAAGATTACCGATAAGTCAAGATCGGTAAGCGTTGAGAGTACCGTCGAAGACAAAGAAACAATCGATTTATCAAAATCACCAAGTGTTACTGAAAAGTTAGATGACGAGATCAAAATAAGTAAATCACCTAGCATAACGAGTGAAAAATCTGAAGAAAAATTACCAATCGTTTTGGATGATAAATTGGATACCAAAGAAATAGGAGAAAAACTTGTTGAAAAAGAAAAATCACTTAGTCCCGTAAGTGTTGCTGATAGTAAATCCAAATCTCCGAGTATTACCGATGAAAAAATAAGTTCGGTAGGTGTTACTGAAGATCTAAAAGACATAACCATTACTGCAAAAACAGAAGAAATTATTACGAAAAGTAAATCACCTAGTATATCTCCAACTATTGCCGAAACAAAATTGGATTTCAAAGATACCAAAGAACCGATTACAAAATCGAAATCACCTAGTATCACTAGCGATAAGGTAGATCTTGAAGATGTAATTACTGAACGACCAATCGACAAGGATCGTTCTGGAAGTGTCATAAGTACAACTAGTGAAATTAAAGAATCATCGGAGAAATCGAAATCTCCAAGCATTTCTAGTGAAAAACCTGACCTCGAAGAAGTAGATGACTTAAGTATACGAAAAGAATCAATCAGTAAAAGAGAATCCATTAGTATTGGCGTTGATCAAAAACCAGATGTTGATTTAGAAAAATCTATTGATGTTTCGGAAAAAATCCAGATCGATAGAAGTAAATCACCAAGTGCTGCAAGAGATGAATTTGATGAAAAGAAACCGGATGATAAAGGTATCGAGCGAGAACATTATGAAGATGCAATCGATAAGTCTCGTTCACCAAGCTTCACTGAAGATAAGAGTCTTAGCAAGGAAAGCATCGAAACTACGTCTCCTACTACTACGATCGAAAAATTAGATCATATAAAGGAAAAGGATGATTTGAAATCTCCTGTCAAGTCTGAAGATTTCTATACACCTGATAAAACAATTGAAGAAAAATTACCGGAGGATCGTTCAAGGACACCGAGTGTCGTAGACGTTAAAGTTGACGATAAGTCAAGGTCGGCTAGTATAGTTAGCGAAGTATCGGTTAAAGAAGTTACTGATAAGTTAGAAAAAGAACCTTCCCCGGTAGAAAAGGAGAAGTCACGATCACCAGAAACTATCAAAAAAGAAAAATCACCTTCTCCGGAAGTTGAAGAATCAAGAAAGTCTGCTTCACCGGAAAAAGAAAAAGAATTAGAAATGCCGGAAGCAAAGACAGAAAAATTACCATCACCAACAAAAGAAAAATCATTATCTCCAACGCTAGAAACAACGAAGGAGAAATCGCCATCACCTGAGATACAAAAAGAAAAGTCACCAACACCGGAATTACAAAAAGATAAATCACCTACGATAGAGCCTGAAAAGAAGAAATCACCATCACCTGAACTACACAAAGAAAAGTCTCCTGCGATAGAAGCGGAAAAAGAAAAATCACCAACGCCTGAACTACAAAAAGAAACAGCACCTTTGGAGGAAGCTAAAAAGGAGAAATCGCCTTCACTCGAAATACAAAAAGACAAATCACCAACTCCCGATATTCAAAAAGAAAAGTCACCTACGATAGAAGATAAAAAGGAAAAATCACCAACGCCTGAACTACAAAAAGAAAAATCACCTTCGATAGAAGCGGATAAGGAAAAATCACCAGAACTACAAAAAGATAAATCACCTTCGATAGAAGGTGACAAGGAAAAATCACCATCACCTGA
>NW_015148979.1:1516367-1541364 GCF_001465965.1 Polistes dominula | reverse complement strand
AAAAAATAGTTTACCAATAATGAAACAGATTTAAATGATTGAAAAAAAAAATGATTCAAAAGACACTCGAACAACAAAATAGAAAAGTCAGATCGCGAAGAGATCATCGTGTAATTACTGTGATTTGGGATTAGCTGTACGTTAGATACCCAACAAATTGACTAGGATATTCAAATTCCCAAGTGCGACCTTATTCCGTAGTCGAACGTCAAAAAGCTCTAGAAAGAGGAAGATTAGTTATCTTCAAAGAAAAAAAAATACAAATTCAGAATATGAAGAAAATCATAATACTCGTCCCCGCCCTCTCCTTGAGAAATAAAACCAACAACAACAACAAAAAAAAACAAATAAAAAAATTAAAAAAAGAATAAAAAACAAACCACTACGGAAATACTCCATGTGAGTAGAATTTAAACAAAAAAAAAAAAATACAAGAAGAAAAAATACGTCACACGAATCGACTAATGCTTATTTAAAAAAAAAAATAAAATAAAATAAAAAATGTGGACAATGGTGTTCTGAATAAAACGAAGAGAAGTAATATGAAAGTAATTCAACTTAGCCGAATGTGTCATCATTATTTTCGGCATCGAAATGATCGAATAAAGAAGATATTTCTCTCCAAATGATGATTTATCGAAATAATACTTTTCTTCTAAACGTTTAAACGTTGTCACTTTATCGTAAATGTTTTATTCGTACATAGATAATAACAACAATAACTACATAACAACAACAAGAACAACAACAACAATAACAACAACAACTAAAAGTGAAGTTAAACTGATGAAAATCAAGAAGTTAACTTTTAAACAAGATGAAAAATATGCTAATAAAAAGTTAATCTGTGTGTCGTGTTTCTATATCGTAGAATAGAAACTAGTGATACGCGCATTCCTGGACTTTGGTCTCGTATTATGGTGTAACATAGAAATTGCTTACGACCTATACTAATGTTAGGTCAAATGCATCTTTGAAAGAAAAGAAAAGAAAAGAAAAGAAAAGAAAAGAAAAGAAAAGAAAAGAGAAGAAAGAAAGAAAGAAAGAAAGAAATAATGATTAAATGATTAATGATATTATCGTCAAAAAGAAAAAGAAGAAAATAAGTGGCAGGAGGGAGGGAGGGAGGGAGGGAGGGGAAAAAAGAAAGAACAAATTAAGTACATAAGTTAAATCAATCAGCGATAAGCAGGCACTTTTTCGTGTTCTTTCATTCTTCCTTCTTTTCTTTGATTAATCAATTTTTGTCGCTTTTTAAACAAAAACCAAATGCATAAGCTAATAATTTTTTTTTCTTTCAAGGTATACAAAACAAATAAAAATTATAACGCTTGTGACGATGCATTTATTGTACCAATAACTCGCAATATATCCATCCACAGACTATGAAAAAAAAAAAAAAAAAACAAAATAAGGATTCTAACCGAGGTAGCACACGTTCGATAAATATTATATAGAACAACAATTATTAACAACCAACAACAACAACAACAACACAACAACAAATTCTACATATATGTATGTATATTCGAGATAATGAGTAACGTTGCTCATTGTCTCTATTTAGGGTTCTTATTATTAAGAGTTATCTTATTATTAACGATAACTTTACTTAATTTTTAATAAATAAGATAGTAAGTGAAAATTCATTCAGGTTCGAATAAAGAAAAAGAAATAGGAAAAAAAGAAAAAGAGAGAAAAAAAAACAAAAAGGTGTAAGATTTTGATCCATCCAAACTTGAGCCAAAATTTAAGCTTAAGCTTTATTGAGCTCTTCAGAAAAAAAAAAAAAAAATTCCTCGGTCTAGATCCTTCATGACTGTTTTCTCGTTTTTATTTTTTTTATATTTTTTTATTTTATTTTATTTGTTCGAATCAATTGCGTCGCCTTTTTGAATCAAATTCTATTCGCCTTTAGTAATATTTAATAAAATATATATATATATATAAAAAAAAAAGAAGTAATATATAAAAGTAACAACCAAAACCGTAATAAATAAATAAATAAATAAATAAATAAATAAAGGAATTAATTGTAAAATAGGAAAAAAAAAAGAGATTAAACAAAATAATGGAATACGTTATTTTACGCTTTACTACTAGTGAGATAATTCGAATTGAAAATGGATAAAACAAATAATAATAATCTTATCTTCTAAAAATCGTGTTTGTTGTTGATCGTTCGAATTAATCCTGATGAATTATACTACGAAGAAGACAAATTCTAAGGAATAAGAATAAGAAGAATAGAAGAGAAAGAGATAGAAAGATAGAGAGAGAGATAGAGAGAGAGAGAAAAGTTGCAAAATTTCTGCTTTTTTGTACTCACTCCTACTTTTGGCAGCTATTGTTATTTAATTAAATATAAAATAAATACATTATTATTCGTGCTTGAATAAGAATATAAAATGGGAAGCAAAAAAATTAGGAAAAGAAAAAACAAACAAGAGGAAACGTCCTGAACCACAGACCAGACTAAGAAGAAGAAGAAGAAGAAGAAGAAGAAGAAGTATAATAAAATAGCATCAGCAAACAAAATCAATATAGGATTATTTTATTTATCCTAAATAATATAGGATAAAAAAAAAGAAAAAAAAAATAAACGATTGATGAACGATGGTGATAATAGTTAATGGTGATGAGTTTGTATGATGGTGTATATGTGTGATTTTAAAATTGAAAAAGCCAAACCAACAGGGGAACGACAATGGAGAATGAAAATAAATGTAAAAAGAAAATTTGTTGAAAAAAGAAGAAACAAGAAAATAGAAGAGAAGACAAATGAAATGAAGTAATGGAAAAAGAAACCATGAAAGTATTTGCGAGCCATTTGAGAAATTTCATAATCAAAGAGAAATTCTAAGAGTAAACAATACAACAAGAACAAGAACAAGAACAACAAAATAAAAAAAATTAAAAATATATAAAAAAAGAGATTTTTACACGTTTCAAACGATAGGCCTCTTTGTACATCCTACTTTTGCTTATTGCGTTTAAAAGATATTAATATATATGTATATGTATATTATATGATATATGATATATATATAAATATTATATATGCATATATATATTTATATATATTATACCTATATTGGTATGATAAATTTAATCGTTGTTCTGTAATACAGAAGAAACATAATGCTGTTTTAGACGAGGATACACGCTTGACCTCGTATATAAATATATATACATATTATATATATATATATATATATATACGTGCATAAATACAATTATACGTATAGGTAGAGCATTTTGGAACAAAGTGAAGAACAACGACAAATAACAAATTCAAAACAAGGAACGAACGAGAAAGAATAAAGAAACATTATGATAATAAATATATATCTTAGTTTCTTTCATTAAATCCTTCGTTAAATCCTTGGAATTTGATAACTGTTCTCTTCGTTGAGCTTGTGATTGAACACTATGAATTGTTTACGTATAATGAACTAATCAATGTTGAGTTGTAAAATTGAATGACAATTTTACGTCAAATAAATCAGACATTATTCAAAAATTTCTTAAATGTGTACCCTCCTCTTGTTCCGAATCTAACAAGAATCTGTGTTGCGTACCTCTGGCCTCAAGAGAATAAAATTAAAAACAAAGGATAAAGTGATAAAAATCATATCGACGAGAAGATAAACCAACAAATAAAGTTATCTCTTTGGGTATATGTACAAGTAAACATACCCACATCCGTTCGAATGTGAATGAATAATATTTGAAACAAAAACTTATCGGGATATGAAATACAAAATGACCATAATGGACATATTGGTATCATCCTGATCATGGTAATTTCAAGGATCGTCGTTTTGAAAGTTCACAGCAAATGGGGGTTCCCCGATTGAATGAGAAACCGATTCTTGAAACTGGAATTAATACTACAAGTTCTTAACAAACTTTAACTTATATTACTTGGAATAAAAACAAGAGTGCTACGCATTAATGCGCTCTCTTAGCCTAACAAAAAAAAAAAAAAAAAAAAAGAAAATATTTGATGGAACAAATAAGAAAGAAAAGAAAACAAAAGGAAACAAGAAAAACCATCTTTGGATGGGTGAACGAAAAATGCAGTAAAGGAGATCCGGTTTTGCTCAAAGGAGAAACCAACCTTTGAAAGCTTCCCGGTTCTCAGGTCTTATAGGTAGTAAGTAAGTTTTTTACCGCCCGATTATTATTATTATTATTATTATTATTATTATTATTATTGTTATTATTATTTTTACTTTACGTGCGACGATTCATGACGGTGTCTGCGAGAAGATGAAAAAAAAAAAAATTAAAACAAAAAGGGTGAAAAAAAAAAAGATAAAACATAAAATACTAGAGATTATTAATAACTCTCATAAAAGTTTCACTATACCGATCATCGATCGTTATTAGTTATATATATTTATATATATATATATATATATGTATCCCTCTCTCTCTCTCTCTTTCTCTCTCCCCTCTCTTTGTGTCTGTGTGTGCCTATATAATTTATTTATTTATTATTCACGAATTATTTATTAATACGTTTCCATGACTGGTATATCAAAATGTTTGTCAATGATGATCGACGTTTATCATCAAAATAGTCCACGTGAAATGAATTATAAAATAAAACGAGGACACAAAATTTGAATGTGTTTCATAAAAAAAAAAAAGAAAAAAGAAAAGAAAAAAGAAAAGAAGAAGTGGACGTTTAATAATATTAAATAATATCTTAATCGAATCTAAAGATATGAAAAAGAGTTGCGAAAAACGCGAAAATCTATAATTACTGTTAAACGAGATATACGACTACTATTACTATTATTATCTTTATTATTATGTGATTATGATTATAATTAATATTATTATTATTATTATTATTACTATTATTATTATTAGTATTATCTTAATTGTCATACTTACGTTATTATTATCGTCGCTATTTAATGATAACTGATAAAAATTAATGTCTACCATTTAATGCTAGAACGACTTCATCATTATCATCATTATCATTATCATCATCATCATTATCATTATCACCATCATCGTTCTCTATCATAGTGCGAATCAAATCCTTTTGTAATACGTACATATGGTTCATAAAGTAAGAGCACGAGAATGTTTTGTGAAATATTGCGATAATTGAGATGAAAAGAAGGGTTAAAAGGAAAACAAAATAAGCAGAAAGAGAGAGAGAGAGAGAGAGAGAGAAAGATATTGAATGAAAGAAAGAAAAGTAAGATAGATGATGACGATATACACCTCTATATATTTATGTATTATTTATTGATGAATAATAACGACCAGCTATACTAGGTAGGATGTTAAAATTATGAAAATTAAATTTAACGAGAAACAAAAGTATAACAAAAAAAAAACTAAACGAACGCAATAATGAAAGAAAATTAATGAAAGAAAGAGAAAGAGAGAAAAAGAGAGATAGAGAGAGAGAGAGAGAGAGGGAAAGAGAGAAATAGTGATAAAGAGAAGATAAAGTATATGAGAAGAAGAAGGAAAAAGTAGAAGAAGGAGAGGGCAAATGAAATTAAATATGTCGAATTAAATAACGAATGAGATAAATAATATAATTAAACATTAATAACGCGCTGACAAATTCTAGGAACGAGCTTTCATTGAGAAAAATAAAACAATTTAGGGGTTGAAGTATAATATTATATACACCGAGAGAGAAAGGATAAAATATATAAATATATAATAATATATACGAGATAAATAAAAAAAAAAAAAAAGAAAAAAAAAGAAGAAGAAGAAGAAAGTGAGCAAAGTGATAGCGAAGGACGGGTGGTGAGGAGAGGAGAGGAGAGGAGAAAGAGTTCGAATACAACAAATATAAATGATAAAGATAAGGAATAAAGTGAGAAAAAGAGAATGGAAAGAGATAACATGAAAAACAATAACAAAAAAAAGGAAAAAAAAACGTGAGCAGCTTCGACGCCTATGCGAGAGATTTGTAATCGAAATGCTCGTAAATGGTTAAGCAGGGGGTGAGAATTCATAATTATCGGGCTTATCGAATAGTCATGGATAATACTCTTTGTTTTTTTGTTTGTTTGTTTGTTATTTCTCAAAAATATTTATTGAGAAAACTTGATGTGATGACAGTAAAAAAAAAAGAGACTGGTAAAAATAAAGAAAGGAAATGAGGATGACGATGATGGGGGGGGGAGAGGGGAGGGTTGAGGGGGAAGAATGTATGGAAGATATAAACTAAACGCTTCGCGTGATAAGAAACTAATGAATTTCTAATACGGACTCTAGTCATGAGAAATCTCGTTTCGTAAACGTAAAAAAAAAAAAACACAAAAAAACAAAACAAAACATAATATATATATATTAAAAAAAAAATCATCTAGTCATTCAGTCGAAAGGTTTATTGTTATATGAATGTGTAATGCCTAGATTATAATATATAAGCGACACCGATTTCATTTTTGCCACTTTATTATTGTCGCAAGTTCTCACCCCTTTGACGAAGCGCATCAGCGCATCGCGTTTTATTTGAATTATATTTCTTGTTTATTTTTTTTTTTTTTTAATTTTATTTTTTGGTGTTCTTTTTTTTCCTCTCTTCGAATAAAACCAAATTTAAAATTAAAAGAACAAGTAAAGTAAAGTAAAGTAAAGTAAAGTAAAGTAAAGTAAAGTAAAAACAAATTAAATGAAAGAAAAAGAAAGAAGGAAATAAAAAAGTAACCAAGGTGCAAAAAAGAAACTAAGAAATGAAGAAAGCTAAATAAATAAATAAATAAATAAACAAAATAAAACAAAACAAAACAAAAAAGTAACAAAAATAATAAACTTACTGTGGAGTGTTCATGGTGCTACGATTATTATTATTATTATAGAAATAACAATGTTATGCTATATATGATATAAATAATAATATAATAAATATACACTATACCTTATATAGAGAGCGTATCTCCCCAATCACTTCTTCACATGCGTCCACACGAAAAGAATTTAATTAATTATATTTCATTTTTTTTTCTTTTTTTCATTACTTATATTTTTCCTCTCTTTCTCTCTCTCTCTCTCTCTCTCTCTCTCTCTCTATCTCTATCTCTCTTTCGCTAGATTTACTATTTACACACGAATCGTCCAAACTAATCAATTTACCCTAACGGCCTAGATCATATATATATATATATATATATATATGTGTATATACATATATATATATACATATATATGTAATTACGAAATTACAATTAGAGTAATATTTAAATAATACCAGAGAAAAGTGTATTTATGACAGAATAAATAATAAAATATAGAAATAAATAAATATTAAAATAAAAGAAAAAAATATATATATATAAAAAAAAAAAAAAAAAAAAAAAANTCTTTCGCTAGATTTACTATTTACACACGAATCGTCCAAACTAATCAATTTACCCTAACGGCCTAGATCATATATATATATATATATATATATATGTGTATATACATATATATATATACATATATATGTAATTACGAAATTACAATTAGAGTAATATTTAAATAATACCAGAGAAAAGTGTATTTATGACAGAATAAATAATAAAAAAAAAAAAAAAAAAAACAAATATAGAGTACCTATCTATAAAAAAGAAAAAAAGAAAACAAAGATCGAGGTAAGTTCTTAACGTATCTATGTGAACAAAAATAATCGTTACGCACTCATTAAGATACTTAAACGTAAAAATAATAAGGTATACAAAAGAAAACAATAAAACGAATAATTTATTTCTAAAGCGATTCGATTTTTACAACCTTAATTTTTTATTCGTATTTAGAAAGATGGAATAATATAACAATGATTATTATTTAAAATCGATCTAGAACGATTTTTAGAACCTAGTGTTATCCGGCATCTTAACGAAATAGGCAACTTTATCTTCAGCAACTCTGTAATTATGGATCCATCTTGATCCTTTTCTAAGACTACCATCTATACCATCTCTCCAAACACCAGCAGGTAGATACACTTCTCTCTGTCTGCTACCTGAATATAGTACAGGTGCTACAATCAATTCTTCGCCAACAGAAAATTCATCAACGACTACGTGACAAGCTGGATCACCTGGATCTAACATCCAAAGGGGTCTAATGATCGGCACACCCGTGTCTAAAGTTTCATTAGCATATTTTTTCAATAAAGGTGTCACCGTTTTTTGTCTCAATGTCGTCAATCTCTTTGCTATCTCCAAGACCGAATCATCAGAATATTTACTAGGTAAATGAGTGAAACGTATAACGGGTAAAAAGGTAGACAATTGAAGCCACCTAACGTACAATTCTTTGTCAGGTAGATTAACCTCAAAATCATTGTCAGGATTGTCATCGGACATTGGCAAAGCTACATCACCACCTACAGCACCTGGCATGATAAACGGATAACCTATCATTCCATAACTCAGAACGGTTGGTATCACAGTTTTGATAGCCTTCCAAGAGGAAGGGAAAGGTGGCAAAGATACAAATACCGGTGCTCTAGGTCTAGATATAGCACTGGATACGCCAATTACAGGAATTAAACCTAATATCGATTTGGTGAAGATTGTTTTGTAATGATCAGGATTCGTCAATGCTTGCTCACATTTATAATAATGTGGCATGTCTTGTGCGGTGCCTAAATCAAGATAAAACGAATCAACGTGATATTTTGTAATTAAACTTTCTAATTTAGCTTGAAGCCACGGTAATGTTTTGTTATTGGTAATATCCAGAACACCAGCGCTGTTGCTCTGTTTGTATCTGAAAAATTTAATAATAGATAAATAAGAAATACAGATTTAATATATTTTATATAAATTCAAATTATCAAAATATACCTGGTCAAAGCTGGAATCCTTGGATCACTACCTCTCTCCGAGATCAATAACCTATTTGCTACTGCATCTTTGAAATTGATCGATTCCGTAGATATAAACGGTTGAATGCTAAAAACTATTCTGAAACCACGACGATGAATGATATTAATAGTCTCCTCCATAGATGGAAAACGATCTTCGTCCAAAATGAAATCACCAGGACTGGGTTGCCATTCCTCGCTCAATAGTACATGACCTTGACGCAAAAAGCCTAATGCTATGACGTCTTCGGTATAATTGTAAATTGCAGCTTCATTTGTAGGTGAAATTTGCCAAACTGGTTCAGAGAGAAGAGAATGAACGGCATGTAACTCGTCTGGTTTCAATCCATCCCACAAAGATTTCTCCGCCATTGACGAATGAAGAATTTTCATGTTGTCGGTAGCACAAATGGTATAATTTAATTGTGGCAATGGCGTTAAATGATTTATATAGGCAAAATTATCGTGCTTAGCCTGGAGACAAAAGTCATTACTACGATTGGATCTGATGGAAACATAAAGAGGTGTTTCTGGATCAACCAAAATTGTGGCTCCTTTTGAATTAAGAAAATATCTTTTCAAAACATTTCCGAAAGGATGTTTCCTGACATCACCGGTTATGAATGGACTCAAATCTAATCTACCGTGTTCCAAAAGATACGGCATACTTTGAATCTGACCAGCACCATACCAATGTCCTCTATTCGTTGACCAATCAAAACAATCCTTTGGATTGTAATGAGGACTCAAACTCTGCCAGGTTACATGATAACAATTCATATCCCTGTGTTTCGTATGTGCCAAATAAAGACGCGTTTGTTGTAACCATTCGAGGCAAACTGAATCTTGTCGTTGATGATGCGGTAGGCAAGAGAAAACTCCAGTATTTGCTGGTATACCTTCACCTAATCGAGCAGCAATTACTTCAGTGCCGCTACTACTGTACACGTGCATCACTCGTTCGTTCTTATTGAATCTGAAATAAGTTAAGARAAAACGGAAAGAATAAAGACATGAAATAAAAAATTAACTCGTAATCACTAACACAAATAAGTTTCATTAAACTCACACATTAAATAATACTTTTGTTTTAAAAGTTAACAACGAACAGTAATTATTGTTATTTCTTACCTGAACTTGTCAAAATATGCTCTTTGTAGAACATGTTGGGTGTAATAAATGTGAGCAAATCCAACGAGAAATACCACACATAGAAACAATATTCCAACGAATAATCGGAGCCTAAAAAATGATTAAAAATAAAGAACTAATATTGATTGTTATAGAAACATATGCATTCGATAGAATAATGTACCCAGCGTACGATGTACCTGTAGTCCGCATTCTGTCGTTTTTTATTACTCCGCAATGCTTGTGGAATTGACAATTGAAGTTTTTCCTTGAGCAAACTGCTTATACTATTGACACTAGTGATTGTCGAATTGGCACTTTGTACTCCACCTGGAAGATCTATGGATTCGTTACCAAGCCTTTGTGTTATTGATGGCGATGCTGCTCTGCTTTTTCTTCTTGGTGGTGCTTGCAATGGTATTCTTTACAAAAAAAGACAACAAAATATTTAACTAAGTCGTTATAACAAATTAAACGATATATCAAATTAATCAGAGTACATAATCTTTCTTATTCTTTCTAATTTTTTTTATATAAATCTTGAAATAAATATAACGAGTATTTTACTGTTCTATATATATATATATATAATATTACCATAAAGAAGATAAAAACAATAAATTAATATGTTATAAATATTTTGTATTACATTTAAAGCAATAGGTTTTATATTTAAACTAACAGCAAATATTTATTAGTACTCTTGTGTGTGTGTGTGATCTAATATTGATATAATACTATTTGTAATAAAGAAACTGTAGTATAATTCTATTAAACAGAAAATAATAGAAATCCTTCAAAATTTACGTATCAACCAATCACATATTGTTTTTATTAATAACAATAATTAACAACACAAATTCAAGCTGTACCTTTGCAACGAAATTGCACTTCCAATATCGTATCTAGGCATCATTTTGATAGATTCTGTCTTTTTCACTATCTTCTTGAGACAATCAAAATTTATAATTTCAATTGAACAGATCTCACACGTTTCTTTTCTTTTCTTTTTTTTAAACCGATCGACTAAGTCGCTTTATTCCAAATAAATAAAAAAATAAAAAAAAAACAAAGAAGAAGACAAAATACGATAACACAATTATCTTAATAAACATCGGCGAAAATGATCGAAACGAGCTCGCAAAATTCTCTTCTTGATTTATACATCATTAAATTTATGATCATTCGTAAATTATACATCGAAAATGCGTATAATTAAAGAAATACTATAGGAAGATTAAATCAAATAAAGTAATACTATAACACAACGTTTGTCACGTATGGTACTACGAGAGTTGACTGTTGATTTTCTCGTAATGCGGGATAAAGACACTCCGAGAATTAGAAACTAGTGATAACCCTCGGGCGATATAAAGAAGGTCGAACTCGTCTCAATGATCCTCCTCCGAGTGACCTTGAACACTCCTAGGTAATTCGAGCGAATCCAAACACGTTCACTGCTATAAAACTAGCTCGGATATCTTCTTAAGATAGAAAATTGAGCTATTTATTAGTTTTCTTACACACTTGCATAATACATCTCAAAAATTGTGTATTAATCATTTCGTTCGATTAAATTGTATACAATAATCGAATTAATAATAAGATTTATTTTAGATACCTACTTTTGATTACTTCCACCATTAAAAAAAAATAATAACTCTTATCTATTTGTTAAAATATTTACAATACATTCGAAAAAAAATACCATGATCACGTTCAACGCAACATACACAAATATATGACTTGATAATAAAGAATTTTATTTCTTTTCTTTTTTTTATTGTTAAATGTTAAACTGGTTTTGAAGAACGTATTTCCTTGCGTTTGCATGTCCAATACGAAACGCACGTTAACACACACACACACATATAAAATATAAATACATGAGCATGGGTGGTCACACGTATAGATACACTCACACGCACATCATACACGCAGAAACGAAGAAAACCGGATAAATCCACTTTCAGTGGAAATCGAGGTACGATAATCGCATCGGTAAAATAATATAAACGTGTCTTACTTTTACTGGTAAAAATATTTCGAAAAGCATCGAAGAAGAAGAAGAAGAAGAAGAAGAAAAAAAAATATATATGTGTATGTATATATCTAACACGTACTTTACCAATTCCTCGTCATTGGTTTCTTCTTCCGTTTCAGAGCCGAGGGAACTTCCGTTAGGTGTCGAACCGCTGTTACTGAAAGTTACACTGCTACTGTCACTTTCGGCACTTGTAAATTTTGATGTGGTAGTCTAAAAAAAAGAAAATACACCTGTGTAATTAATAAAGATTAAATTAGAAGAATGTGTAAACATATATATATGTATATTATAGAAGTTGTTGCCAATTAGAACGATATGATGTAATATTTTATATCAATCATATTGATTTTATAAAGAAATATTTGAAACAAAAGTTATTAAGTAAGTCTTAAAAAAAAAATATAATATATATTGCAGTTACTTCATAGAAGACGCTATTGTAGAAATACAAAAATCATAATAATTTTTTTAAAAATAATCATCGTAACCTTTACAAAAAAAAATTGTCGAGAATATTAATATAAATATCTTTTACGAGCGTATACAACGTACCCATTTGTTTCAATATTTACAAACCTTTGCAATCGCAATGATATTATCTATGATTAGTGAAAGATGGGAAGTTTAAAATGAATTATAATTATTTGTGAATGAGGAGTATAATTATGGAATGAAAAAAACAAACAAATAAATATAAAAATCTATAAAAAAAAAAAAAAAAATCAATAATTAAAAGAATATATCAAAAATATGAATTTTTAATCGATATAATAAAAAGGATAAGAAAAAGAGCAAATAATTCCAACCAAATTTTGACGAGTCTTTATCACCGATTGTGAATAATGTTCATTAGCGTCCATCTTCATGTTCCTCTTGAATCTTTTTACTTTTTACTTTTTATAAACAAACTTTTCTTTTCCCCCCCTTTAAAGATATTTTATAAGCTGATCATACTTTCCCGTGTAAAAATCACGAGATGAGAAAAAAACAAGTAGTTTGCCATTTGAACGAACACGAATAACTATTACGTTTGAGAAACGTTGCATTTACGCTTTAGATG
This sequence comes from Polistes dominula, assembly GCF_001465965.1. The sequence goes on along the minus strand of NW_015148979.1, from coordinate 1,528,278 downwards.
ATCTTTCGTTTATGTACTTGAATAATGCTAAGTGTTGCGTAATTGAAAAAACATATATTGACAAGTTTCATACTTTCGAGAATAAAATTCGTTAACGAAAACAATCTTTGTCTTTTACCTTGTTCCAAGGAAAAGAACAAATTCATTTTTACACGCGAGACAAATAAAAAAAAGCAACTTTTTAATGCAAACAATTATTAGTATCATTTGATATCAAAGAAACAGATAGACAATATATGCCCAATATTTAACCCATTGGACTGCCAACCACGAGATATCTCGTAGTATGTGCTGCAATTGTAGATTAATTACAAATGGTTATTTGTTTGAAGAATTATTACAAAGATTGAATAAAATATTGATATGATGTAAAAAACATTTACTTATCAATTATTGTAAATATCATTATAATATTATATCAATAACTTGATATTATTATATTTTTCAAAGTTTAAGCCAAGACACTGTAAATATGTCTGACAGTCAATGGGTTAACATTAAAAAATAATTTGACCAATTTTGTAGAAATTATATGTTCATCACGGATCTAATCATTTTTTCAAAACATACCTCATGTACCTCATCATGTATCTCATGTACCTCATGTATAACAGCCAAACGATGCTTGTTCTTAATGTTATTTACAGACCATATCGAATTATAATTATGATATTCGCCATTTTCTTCATACATATTATTCAAAAGCGGTTCACTTTCCACCGCTTTCAATGACTCGTTGTTCATATAAGAATTCAATTAAAATATTTATATTAATTAGGAGAAAGTTAAACCTATATTTATACAATTACACGTGTTTTTTAATTTATATAATATAATATATATATATACTTATTTATGTAAAATATTCAACACGGTGATCAAATGAAAAATGAAAATTTATCTAAAAAAAAAAAAAAAACAATATGATTTTTAATTGAGCTATGAAATGAAAGTATCAATTGTTTGAGTTAATTTAAAACTAGTGAGAGAACTATCACATAAAAATAAAATCTCTTGACTTTTACTATTCCTGTATCTATACTTAACTGACAGTAATGATTAAACGTTTGAGAGTTAAGAGGTACAATATTATTGTTTCAGTTGAGAAAGCAAAGGTGAAAAGAAACATATGGACATAAATATAGATATACTAACTAATTCGTATAGATCATCTTTCTTAAGAATTGTTAAAGCTACATAAATATTGACAAAATGCTAAACCAGTGGTTCTTAACCTTTTCGAAGTCACGGAACATTTTTCATTAGAAGGAAAATTTGCGTATCACCAAAATCATCAAGACGATTAATATCATAAAATCAACAAAAAAATGTACGTAAACATTTAACTTTTATTAATATTGAAAGTTATATATAGATTATACATTATACATAACATAATATAATACAACATATATATATATATATATATTTAACATTTAATTATAGATATTATAAAGATAATAAATAATTATAAAAATAGAAAATATATATTAAAAAAATGAAAATATTAATTTAAAAATATTATATTAATAAAAACTTAAACTTTGAACACTTTTCAAGTCCAATTAAAGCGAAGAACCACTGCGATAAACAATAACATATTAGTCATTTTTATTATTCGAAATCAAACTATTGGGAATAATTATTATACAATTAGAAATAATCGTAGAGGTGCCCCGCCACGCGTTGCTGTGGCTCACAATCAGTCCGATACACACGTCTTTAAATCAACGCATTGCCTTATACCGCCATCTGTTAGAATCTTATCGAACTAACAGAGATAATCATAACTCTTTGTTAATAAACAAATAATTCGCAATAAATTGAGATATAAACTATCCTATCTTTCAAGTTAGATGAAACTGCACACAGTGTGTAAAATTTTATTCAAATCGGTTCAGTAGTTTAGGAGTCCATTGCGGACAAACAACGTGACACGTAATTTATATATCTTAAGATATATATATTATTCTTGGAATCTTTTATTTGTAATTGCATCTTGTAAATATTATTTAAATAATTCAATCCTATAATATGATTGCTTGTTATAAAATTCAATTCTTTTATTATAAATTATTTTTGTTAACCTATTGTAGCCAAATATTTTGTAATTACGCAATGGTGTGTAATAAATGTATTACGTGACATTTATAATATTGTTTAAAAATAGTAGTAAATGTGTTAACAAAATTACCTTCCGACCGTCGATACGAAGATCGTCCATCTCGTTTAATTTACTTGGCATTGAGATACTCGTTTTTCTAATTCTCGTAGCAGAAATGTCAGTATTTTCCAAAATTGGATTATCTTCTTTCGTAGATGCGTTAATTAATTGCGTAAGATTTTCATTCGGTTTTGAATTCGTCTCCGTTGTCCCATCGAATTGTTGAACTTTCGGACTATCTGAAAAATGTTAATTATTATTATTACATTCTATAATTATATTATGTAATAATTATTATATTTGAATTTTATTACATTTGCATGAAGAACGTTAAAATTATAATAAGTGGATAAGAAACAATTGTGTATTATCATAAACACACACATTATGAACACATATTAACAATAAACTATGAAATTTTACACAATTTATAAGCAATGAAAAATTGATGAAACTATTTAAAAAAAAAAAAAAAGGTAATTTAATCTAAGATAAATCAAATGTCAAATTCATTGCATTTCATTGAAATGCGATACTTAATAAATTTACATTATTTAATAAATACTTAATAAATATCTTTTCAAATAAATGCACATTAGAAAAAATCTATTTATAATAATTTTCTTTATATTAACAATTTGTCTTCATATCTTATAACTTATTCAAACAACAATCTAATCATAAAATCAATAAATAATATTACATTTTTTTTTTTTTTATTAACCAACAATTGTTTGATCTTAAGTCGTATATATGTATCAAAGCAAATTTATTTGTTCCCCTTCCCTTTTTTTTTTTTATAAAGAAATAAAACCATATAAAACGAAGAGACCATAAATCGATAAATATTTAAATTAACAAACTATATGTATTTGAACCTAAAGCATGTAATAGTTGCAACGAAAAGGAACACTAAAGTATAGTAGTGTTTTATCACTTTGTAAACTTTGCTAGAAAAAAAAAAAAAAAAAAGAGAAAAAAAAAATAAACACACACAACGTGTGTGTCGGTAGTGTCAACCAACAACAACGTCTACGTACGATATGACTATAACGATAAGCGGCAAGATCAAAGAGAATTTCTCGATTACTCGCTCCCATAATCTTCTAGCGTGTTACACTAATTGCATTTAACTTCACGTCGTTAACTCCGACGTTAATCGATTTATTTAAAACGGATTCTGTCGACTGTATTTTTGAAAGAATAAATGGTAACAAAAAAAGACACCAAAAATATATAACCTTTCTGAATGAATTTAAGAAAAAGAGAACAAAAATTATGTGTGACTGTCCTACTGAGAAAGACGATGAAAAGAAAATATCAGAAACGGTGACTCTTTTTGAAAAATGTCGAAGATCTTACAGACCAGGACAAAATGTCGAACTTTATGATACTGATACGAATGATCGTGACTTGAATAATAAAAAAGATGAAATTCAATTTATTGAAAATGATTCGAATGATGATATTAAATGTTTCAATTCGTTAAAACAACTTTCGTTGTTTGATTCTTCAAGCGATTCGAGTAGAACGGTAAAAAATAATATATATGATTAATATAAATCGAAAGATTAATCCTTTTGATATTACAGTTTGTAGTATAATATGTACTTTAACAAGGAATATTTTAATTACAATTATTTACTATATAGTAATAGTAATTATAATACTAATAATAATTACTATATAGTAGAAGTATATATATGTTATCGTAAAATACCGAAATTGAGGAATGTCCAGATTCACTATCCAATTTCAAGTTTTCATGTTAACATCTACAAATTGTATATTTTTCAAAAATAAATTAAAAATGAATATTTTATGACACACAAACGATATAAGAGTATAGATAATTGACAATGACACAAATTTAAAAATGTGCGTGCACAGAAAATAAAAAACAAAAACACTCCCCTTATCAATTACAGTATAAATTTGTGAGTCAAAGAGGGTTAACCAAACGTAACGGGAATGAAGAAGAAGGAGAAGAAGAAGAAGAAGAAGGGGAAACAACACCGTTTATTTTCGAGCCATGTATGACACGAATAAATGAAATTGAAAAAGAACCAGACATTGAATATACTCTAGCCATTATTAAACCGGAAGCAATGATTTATAAAAAACAAATCGAGCAACGAATATATGAAGAAGGTTTTGAGATACGTCAAACACGTTGGTTACAATTAACACCCGAACAAGCATCCGAATTTTATTCGGATAATTATGGAGAAATTGGTTTTGCTCGTTTAGTTGCTTATATGTCTTCTGGTCCAATCATAGTATTCGTATTAAGTAAAAATCGTGCTGTTCAAGATTGGAGATTTATCATTGGTCCTACGAAAGTAAATTAATCAACAATTTTATTATATCTCTAACAATTTATATCGAATCTTTATTATGAACGTTATCATTTAGTTTATAAACATTTTGATATAATGAATTTCATTTCTATTCGTACTATTTAGGTTGCAGAAGCTCGATTATATTTTCCCGACAGCGTAAGAGCAAAATACGGTCAAAGAGGGGATGATTTTAAAAATGCCGTACACGGAAGTTCGACACGCGAAATAGCTGAAAAAGAAATACACTATTTCTTTCCCGAATGTAATAATACGGACCATGTGTTAAAACTATACATTTTATCATACTAACTTTTTAATTGTCTAATTTCTTACAGCTATAATCGAGCCTTTGATTAAAGACGAGTCTCTTGTTGATTATCTATGGGAAACGATCAATCCAATTCTCACAGAAGGTTTAACTATGGTAAAAATTAATTATTAATTTGACCATTTAAACGCCAACTCCTATTAAAAAAAAAAAGAAAAAATCAGAAATATAAGCCGCACACAATCGTAATAAATAAATCTCATTTTTTAAGTGTTGCAAATTGAAACCAGCCGATCCGTTGTTGTGGTTGGCACATTGGCTCATACTGAATAATCCTAATAAGCCCCGATTACCCGAAAATTTGGCATTCGTTCCAACGTAAAAAAAAAAAAAACGAATTCAAATAAAATTACCATAATAAGAAAGAAAAAAAAAAGAAAAGAAGTCAAATGTGTAAATTATCTTACCTACGAGGCTGATTTCTCTGAACACCAAGGACAACCGATCTCGACGACATGGCGTTGTTCTATTTGTTCGTTTTTCCACAGCACTTTGTAAATTATACCTAAAGAAATACGATTATTCTTTCAAAAGATTCCTTTTTATTTCTTATATTTCTTTTCTCTTTATTTTTTTTTTTTTTTTTTCCACCTCACTTTAACGTCGTATTTACTAAGCTAACGAGAATAATTCGGAATAATTGTAACGATTCCTCGACCTTGATTCGACCAGACGATGAATGATCTCAGTTTCGCTACGTTCGATGCTCCTAGACGATCTTTCGTTTTCTTTTTTTTCTTCTTCTTCTTCTTCTACATTTCGTTCATATCGATCAACTTGAAATTGTAATTTTAACGGAGATCGGTTGATCGATTTATTTTTATATTTACACTGTAATCCGTTAACAATCGAATAATTAAATGGCAAATCATCAATTAAACAACTTTGAGATCTTTCGTTCTCGAAACGCACTTGCACTCCCGACGATGATACGTCGTCACCATCACCATCAACATAACAGCAGTAGTCGTTGTCGTCGTCATTCTCGTCATCATAACAGTCACAGCATCTAATTTCCTGCTTCCCGTTGATTAATCCATTGTCGTTTCGAGCGCTCAACGGCGAACGTTCGAACTCATCGCCGCCATTTTTCTTATCTCTTGCATTATTTTTTATCGATTGTTTAGATCTATTAGAAATATTCTCTTCATTGTCTTCGACAGATCTTCCCATTCTCTCGATCGATATCCTATTGATGATAATTATCTACAATTATTTTTCTTTTATTTTCTTTTCCTCTTTTTTTTTTTTCTTTTTTACGATGAGTAGTCATTTTTACATTACTGTTACAGCGTCCTGAATTTTAGTATATATATATATATGTGTGTACATGTTTTATTCACCTTCACAAGAAGAACAAAATGTAATTTATTTTATTTTAAATACAAAAATGTGTTATTTGCAAATATTAACACAAAATTCATTAATATTATTGAATTTTTATCTAATAATGAGTAACTAAAGACAAAAATACAAAATTTCATTGAATTTTATTTACTTGTTTTCTATTAATTATTGTAATATAATTAAAATAAAACCTTGTGATATTTATTAATCCGATCAAAAGTTAGTTCAGATACGGTTAGTAAAATAGATGGGTGACCAGTTTGAAAAAACACAAACCGTATCCTGTTGATTCCAAAATGGTGGTAAGAAGACATAAGTGCGAGAGAAGGTATTCATAAAATAATGACTCGTACTCGTAAAAAGGGAGAGTAAAAAAGACACAATATATCACTAATAGTATTTCTTTACAGTTTACTGTTAAACTTATTATTATAAAATATTAATTATTAAAAAAAAAATACTAGTAAATTAAAAATATTTGAGATATATAATATACTACTTATGTCAATATATAATACTAAAAAATGTCAACATTATTAATGTACCAAATAATTATAATAATAATATTCAATTTATTTCTTACCTTTTTCGAAAAGAACAAAAAAAAAAAAAAGAGAAAAAGAACACAATTGATTTTTCGCAAAATGAAAATGAAAAAAATTCATGAACGTGCCTCTCGTGAGAATTGTCATTGTTCGTAGGATATGGATCTTCCTTAGTTTGAGTTTGTTTATCAATTTCGATGTAAGATTTGGCAGAAGGTTTGTACCATGGTGAAGGTGTTCTAACTGGGCCACCTACAATTGGCCATTCTTGTAAAGAATTATCATTCTGAGAAAAAGATGGTAACGTTGACAAAGAGACACCACGTCTCTGGGCCAATCCAATTGGATTGACACTGGCTACTTTGACGTCCCATGGATCTGCTATGGACAACAGCAATTTCTAAAAAACGTAAGTAAAAAATCGACAGAAATAAAAGAAAATTACAATAAACGGATAAAATATACTACAAAACAATTATTATTTCGTGAAATATCAGTCAAATAAGAACACAAAGTTTATTATTAATTACGACAATGGGTTATTGACAATTATCAAAACTATTCACATAGTAATAACTCGATCATATATTCGAATTACTAATTTTTGTATCGCTTAAAATTATTTATTTATCATTAAAGAAAAATGTTAAATACGATTTCACTTATTAACATTATTATATATATATATAATTATTTATTTGAGATAGATTATAATTTTTCATGAAAAATGTAGAATATTCGTACTTGATCTTCCAGACAAGTCATATTTCATATTCAATTTTCAATAATTCTTATTTTGGACATATTTCATTTGTTACTGATTTTCCTATCAATATTATAGTGTCCCGTGATCCATGCATCGGCCTTTAACCCCATGACACATCGAGAATCATCGTGTGTGTCTTATCTAATAAGTTCATTTATTCAATAACTTGGTATAATGTTCCGTTAGAATCTAATTTAATGTAGAATAGTAGCAAATTATCTTAATATAATCTATAGCGTATTTACAAATAAATTTATGATATCTTGTAGACATTTATTACCGGTAACACACTTATATCTCATTTGTCGTAATGGCTTTAATCTGCTAAGCTTTGTGCAATCTCGAATAAACTCAATGATAAATATTCAGAACTCGATGTGTGTGAATGTGCAAGACTCTTTACGATTAACAAATGTTAAGCTACTTCAACTGAGATATACAATATATATGTACATACTACACACATACATATGTACATATAAATATAAATATATATATATAAACGTAAATAAGCTCTCTGATAATACGATAAAATATTTTTTCTCAATAGAATTTTTCCTAAGATTTAGATAAATAAAAATACTATATATATATATATAATAAGATTAAATGGAAAATTATAGGTCATGAAAATATATATATATANAATATATATATATATATATATATATATATATATATATATATATATATATATTTGTTTTAAATATAATAGAAGTCAAATTTGTTTATATTTTCCAAACTTTTCTGTAGTTTCTTTTATTTTTTTTTTTTTTATTTAAATAAACAACGCCACATTTATAATGTTACATTTGACAAATTACAACACTATTATATTGATCTCTATGAAAATTATTATAAATAATTGATATACAAAGATAGAAGAAATTAGAATAAAAATAAAAAAAAGGAAAAATCAATGATAAAAATAAATGCAATGATTAAAAAAAAAAAATCAACGTGAAGATTCTTCGTACGACTATTGTCAAGAATACATTTGAAATTAGGTTAAATGAATTGTCGGACAATACAACGGGTGTCATTGTGTTGTCTTCTTGAATGAAAAACAAAGTCTATTCTCATAGAATCATTGTTCTTTTTTTTAATTGCCGGTAAAAATCGATATTATTTATTGCCTTTTTTTAAACCGAACAGTAACGATCTGTCTCTTTTATTTTTCTCATTATTTCTTTTTTCAAATTCATTTAATTTATGTCCGTCGTACATTTTTCGCGTTTTACGTTTAACCAACGCTCGAAGGAAAAATATTTTCATGATATTTTACAACGAGATAAATTTACAACAGCGAGATTATGAAAATTTATATATATATATATTATTTTTCTGTTTTTTTTTATAACTTTTAATAATTTTTGTTTTTGTTTTTTTTTTCTGATCATTTTAAACAATTTTATAAAAATCTATCACGTTTCTTGTCACTAAAATTGATTTAAAATAAACACCGCATTCGTAATCGGATATATTCGTCGCGTGTTGTTAATTAACGATAATTAAAATATTATTTTTACGTAACGTTTCTCTTTTATTATTATTATTTTCATCTCCTTCTTGAAATAGTATATATAAATATATACTGTATATATAATAATAAGTATAAATAAATACGACGATTAATGATAACTTTTTTTTTCTCTTTATTTTGATTAATGAAATCTACCAGTTTACGATTTGTTGCGATATCACTTTAATAAAAACGTTGCTGATTAAAAAGAGAGAGAGAGAGAGAGAGAGAGAGAGAGAGAGAGAGAGTATGTGAGATAAATCAAAATAAATAAAATTGATCTAAATAGGAAATATACCTTTTTTTTATTCTTCTTTCGTTTCTTACGTTTGATTCGATCCATTCTTCTTCTTCCTCTTCTTCTTCTTCTTCTTCTTTTTCTTTTTGTTCTTTTTGATTATCGATAAGACATTAAAAAAGAAAATTTATAAACAATTTTTGGTTTTTCTTATAAACTTATAAAAAAAAAAAAAAAAAACTAAATAAATAAATAGTACAAATAGCAATTAGATTAATAGAACTTCCAACTTCTGGGACAGGTGGTTCTAGACTGATCTTCTGTTCCATATATCGGTAACCACTTAGCGATATCTTCTTAGAGCACATTCAGTGTATATATCAGTTAAACATATACATATACACACGAGCATTAGTGTCTTTTTCGCATATACGTACAAACATACATATACACAGATATATATATATATATATGTATAATGTAAATGTAAGTAACTCACGCGATCATTAAACAATACATGTATATACATATATACACAGACAGATATTTTCAGAGATTGTCTTTGTTTCTTTTCATACTTTATAAGTTGTCCATTTCTTTGACTGTGTGTATATATATTTATATGTTAAAATATGTGTGAGACTCTTACATGTTCTCAAAGATAATGTTGCTTCCACCAAGTGAACCTATGAGATCTTTGAAAAGAAACGAATGAGAAAAAATTCGTATATATATATATATATATATATATATATATAATAATACAATTGTTTATATATATAGTCCTTAAAAAAAAAGAAGTAAAAATTATTTTATTTTATTTTATTTTATTATTTTTTTTTTTTTTTTCCAATAAAAATACTATTCCTTTTTTTATTATTCTACACATCTTCTTGTTATAATTATTATTTATTTTATTTTTTAAAAATATATAATAAAGAAATAAATTGGAAATGTGTTGCCTTTTCTCTATTGTAGTTTTTATTTTATTTTTATTTTTAATTTAATCAGAATCTTAATTATTTTTAAATCTTTTTGTTAATTATTATCTTTTTTTTTTTTTTAAATTTCATTCAATCAGATTTAAGAAATTTTTTTCATTTTTTTTTTTTTTCATTGATCAATTGTTTTCTTACCAGTGACAAAAACTTGTGTATGCTTTCGAGTATATCTGTATATGCGTGTGTATATATACTTCATGAGTTTTCATCAAATTAAAGTAATCACGCTTATACAAGATCGTTACGAAAAGAACCGTTTGATTTACATCCGCCTTCCTGTAAAAATAAAACAAATGTCCTGTGTGTTTTGATCTGGAAATTAGGATTATTTTTCTTTAGAAGATAACAAAATAAAACTAAAGTATTCTTTTTTTTGTTTGTTTATTTAGTTAGAGTAAAATAAAATAAAAAAAGAAGAGATAAAAAATAAGATTATTTTTTTTTTTTTTTGAAGGAAAAATAATATATTAATTTTTCGTACAATTTCTCTTTTATGAGAAAAGTCATTTTGTATTGTTTTTTTTTATTTTATTTTTAACATTTCAACTGTTAGAAAGTAAACTAAAAAGAAATTATTTTTCTCTTTTTTTTTTTTTTTCATACAACATTCACGACTAAATAAATTTATGGATTATAAAATATTAATATCAATCTTATTGTTAGCACTAATTTAATCTAATTAATATCACTATCTTTTAATCTAATATTTAATATATAATATATAATATATGTATTATTGTATAATTTAATATAATTTTATAATAAATATTAATTAATTAAATATTATAATAATTAATTAAATATTATTTAATAAAATATTACATATTTAATATTTTATTTAATATAATATATAATATAACATATATATAATATTAAATTAATTAAAAATATTAATTAATTAGATATTACATATTTAATATTTTATTTAATATAATATATAATATAAAATATATAACATTAAATTAATTAAAAATAATAATGAATTAAATATTATATATTTAATATAATTAATATATATTATGATATATATATATATATAAGATCTAAATTTATTAATATATAATAAATATAATTTAATATAGAATCTAAATAATTCAATCAAATTAATATAACTAATTAATATCACTAATTAATATCAATCAAGCACTAATGCTGTACTCACCTTTTTATTATTTTTTTTGTTTTTTTTTTTTTAATCTTAACGTATTCACATCTTTTACAGCAAAATATCCCTTTCCGTTCTAGACGTATACACAAAAATAACTATTTCTTTAACTAGACACGAAATGTCAGATTCTTTTTTCTTATTTTTTTATCTTTGTTTTCCAATTCGAACGAAAAAAAAAAAAAAAATAATAGAATTTTTTCGCAACAAAATTAATTCATAATAATCTTCCGATAAACCGAGATGAGATATTTTTATTATCATTCGTCTACAATTAATTGATTTGTTAATGAAATTTTAAACAATTAACCATAATGATATGATTTCACTGTGAATAACGATCATGAAAATTATTATTATTATTATGATTATTATTTTATTATCATTATTATATTTTAATTATTAAGTTATTATAATTGTTCAGTTGTTTGTTCTTTTTTTTGAATTATCTCAAATAAATTTTACAATTCATTTTCACTTTCGTATTTCTGTT